>SNQJ01S0046014.1:7653-30550 GCA_010110895.2 Picea sitchensis
GTCAGTGATTCCGAAAATGAGAATGAAGATAGACTCGAAGAAGAAGAAGTTTTAGCCGAATATTTTTACTGGGAAATCCCCTTGAGGACAAGTGGATTCCCTCTTGAACCCTAAACTCTAAGATCAAGGAAGAAAGGTGCTAACGTTGGTCACTGACATCCTTTTAAACTTAGTTAAGCTAATCTACTAAGAAAAGGAAGAAGATATGAACCTTTTTACGATGTTTTTCCTCACTCAGTCTGAGTTGAGCTTTGATCTCCAAGCTCTTGAACATGTCCTGCAATCCAATCAAAGACAAAGCATGCTTCCTATTCTACCATGATTATCTTGAAACTAGATCTATCCATTACAGACAAGTTCATGTAGGTATACACAATCTTGAAAGAAACTAGCCAAGAACATATATATATTAATGAAAACAAAGCAAAGTGCTTACAACTGGAGATGCAGATGCATCAACCTCACCAAGCTCTTCTTGTTCAACCCCATGCTCAAATGATCCACAAAAAAAATTACTATGCTTCACTGATCATCTCCCTTATGAGATCATAAGTTTGATGTCTTTAAAGTCTTCTCCTTCCTTATGAGATCATAAGTTAGGTATCTCTCAATTCTCTCTCTATTTCACGATGAGAAGGTCTCCTTATATAATATTGGAGAGACCCAACCACCTTAGATATTCTTGGGATAGGTTGAGGATCCTTCTCCATCAGTTGTGTATCTTCCCTGAGATCCATCCTTGACCTCAGATTCGAATCCAACCAACTCGAGAGATGAGGGGGATTTTTCCCTAATTTTCCTCAATAGCCCAATATTTCCTCAAACATCCCAACGCTCCCTTAGAATGGGGCACAAATTCTTGCAACTCTCCCCCAAAGAAGAGTAGGGAGCACTAACACTCCCTGACAATGGGTAGGGGAGAGCTTCCCAAAATTTCCTTAAAAAATCCCAGTACTCCCCTAGAAGGGTGCACAGAGTGCTGGAACACTCCCCCAAAGGAGGGTAGGGTGCATTGGCACTCCCTGACAATGGGTAGGGGTGCATTTCCCTTCAAAATTCATTTTTAAGTGGGGTTTTTCATGGAAAAATATTTGTATTCTTCATCAGATGATTTCTCCTTCTTAAACCAGTCTTTGAGGGTGTCTTTGAATTGTCCTTGTGATGTCGTTCAAGACACAACATGGGAAAGATGATTGTATGATGTCTGCAACACTTGTGGCTAAAATGTGTCACTTGAGACACTTGTAACGACGACAATCAGTCATCATTGAAGTGAGTAATTTTGATGTGTAACGGATTCCCCCCTAAAGTGCGAAGTTAGAAGACAAAAAATGATGACTGAAGTACTTTGTATACTTTTTTGAGCAAGGGTATGGACGCGAATAACCTGGAAGAAAATGCACACAACCATAAAACAAATATTATGATCCATTTCAAACCCAAGGCAGGCATACCTATGCTTGGGTGATAAAGTATTGCAAGGTATGGTCGCCATAAGATACACTGCGGATCCATAATTGTATTAACAAAAAGGCATAGCCACCAAAGATACAATGTGTATCTATACTCCCATATCATGAAATGATTGTCGCCACAAAAAATACACAGTGGATCTACAAGACGACAAGAAATAGCCACAGACCAATACAAAGTGCATCTATGTGACAGTATATGTGTAAATATTCAAGAGTAACTCCGTCCCAACCTGGGTAAAGTACATATCAGAGTGATTACACAACCTAGGGTCCTCTTACAGATCCTGATGTAGTATGAATCTAACCATGTGAATAGATGTCCTGATGTCAAACATGGAAGAAACCACTTGATTACCCGTCAATGAGGCAAACCGTTAACAAGTGTGAGGGAAATCACCATTGATGTTAATGATTCCCAAGGTAACCTATTACATTCTAGCGAATTTGAATAGATGAGCTGAAGTCAAACATTTGTGGAATCATCCGATCAGAGGCCAATGATGTAAACCGACTATCGGAAGTGAGGAGGACTTCCACTGAGGCATGCAAGTCCCAAGGTACTAACTGGTTTCTAAGTCTAATTCCCGGATAATGTGCTAAAGTCAATAGGAATAGACTCGTCGAAGGAGGGCATTGATGTATCCCCCATCAATGACATGAAACTGACACAGAGGTGTAAATTGGTGGATCAAATGAACATGGACTAACATGGGTATTGAAACAAGAAATTTGTTATGGTTGACTCTCGAGGAAGATACTTCCCTTGAACACTGAGGCACAATAGCATAAACATGACATGGACCAAAACATGATGATGCAGTGGATACTGTGACTTTCATCGGGTGACCCAAAGGAGTAAATAAAATCAGAATATTGGTTCAGTGAAAAGGTTCATCGGATTAAAATGTATTCAAATACAAAGTGTCGTGTTCAAGGGTGACCGTAAGAGTGACTGGTGATGTTTTCAAAAACTGTTTGGCTTGCTTCCTTCAAATTTCCCCCCCATCCAGATAGATGAGTACCTCTTTTTGATTTAACGAGCTTGAGGAGGATAAAACATGCTCGATATAACTCACCTTCGGTAATCCCCTCTTCTTTTTTTTAACAAACCAGAAGAAGTAAGGGTTTGGTCCCATATGGGCCCTTCAATGTATGATTTTTTAACGAGTCCAGAGAAGGTAAAATCGATGATTTTTCATGTTTAGAGAGTCTGAAAAGAACTTAAAGATGACTCCAGGGTTGTCATTTTTCGTAATGTTAGTCTCGCGAGGCCGAAAAAGAGATAAACTACCAATCACAAGATTCCCTTTCAAACCTTTTAACGAGTGTGAAAGGAAGCAAGATCACTTGGCAATATTTTCATGTTTAGAGAGTCTGAAAAGAGATTAAAGGAGACTCTAGGGGGTTCCTTTTTTGTATAACCTTTACGAGTCCGAAAAAGTGATATAGTATACTCGGTTACATTCTCATGTATTTTTGAGCATGAGAAAGAACAAAGACTATGCTCGGTATTGGTTCCATTTTTACACAGGCTTGAAACAAAATTAAACAATGCTTGTAAAATCCCAACATAATTTCCAAAGGTAGGGATACCCATGGATGGTTGGTACTCTGCCCCCAGCTAGAAAATCTAGCGGCATAACTCCAAAATGATAATCAAAGGCTGGAGACATGCTCCCCAATCTTCAATTAATTCACTGACTTTGGGGTTGTCACCAATTTTTGTACTAGATGGAGAAAAAGGATATAGGTGGATGAAATGAAGGTTCAAAAACGAGACCTAACAAAAGACCTGGCTCGACATCTACGATATCTAGTGAGAGACTCGACCTAACGGGAGAGGTGACTATTTCATTTTTAACGAGATTGACATAGGAAAAGAACTATGCTCAAGGCTCTGAGTTCAATCCCTATATTTCTATTTCATTTTTTAACGAGATTTCCACAGAAAAGAAAAACTATGCTCAAGGCCTCTATTTCATTTTTAATGATCTTTCCATAGAGAAGAGAAACTATGCTCATGACCTTTTCTTGATCATGGCTTCCAAGAGGATAATTCTCTAGAAGGACACCATGTCAAGGGATAAAACTCGGTCATGGCTTCCAAGAGATCTTCATTGGACGGAAGAAAAATTCTTTGGAAGGAACACATGTCGAGGGTCGTGACAAGGGTGAGGAGATCAAGCTCCAATATACCTACCGAAGAGATCACCATGTCAACTACAAGATCTAAGTCATCAAAATTTGAAGTCATGGGAGACAACGCCACATAATTGACCTGTGGCGGGGGCGATATTGTCTGCATATAAGAACCATTTAGGGAGGCCATTAGGTTGGTAATCAAGTCAGGCCCAACGCATGAAAGTTGATCAATATTCACCATTATTCCATCATGCGGGAAAGATATCACACGAAAAAGAGTGGACACAATATATTTCATGTCATAGGCATAATCTCGCCCAAGGAGTAAATTGAAATCCAAGGGGTTCTGGACTACCATAACATCAATAAAGACAGTTTTCCCTCCCAAAGTTATGGGAAACTGGGGAAGGATCCATAAAGGGTGACTGGTTCTTCTGTTAAAAGTGAACAGAGTCTCGGTAACCGGCACAAGCTGAGGATAACCCAAAGATTTCCAAGCAATAAAGGAAAAAATACTAACAGGAGAACCTTCATCTATCATTGCATGAGGAACGTCCCGACCACAAACCTGTACTATAATCTTGAAAGGAATGTGAGAGGGAAGACGAGGTCCAGTTAGCACACCCTAATAAAAAAGTATGGCCTCATTACTTGGAGGGGGTTTCATGGGAAAAGTAGGAATTCCCCCCCAGCACGGTAGATTATGTATCAAAGAGAAAACAGTGGGCAGTATCAGGTTTACTCTCTAGAGGGAGAGTAGGATCGTTTGATAACAACATCAAATTGACCACTTGGGTTGCATTCTCCAAGGGGAGAATGGGGTCAAAAAGTGGAAAAATATCGACCGCTTGGGTTGCACTCTCGAACGGGATAACGTGATCGAACGAAGACGGGATCGGATCAACCACTTTGTCAAATGGTTCAACTAAGGATGTGACCAGATTGATGACATGATCAACCAGACTGACTAATGAAGGGAACAGAGAAACCACTTTGGAACTCGTCAAAGGAGGAGTGGGATTGACCACGTTGGCACTCTTCATATGAAGGGTGGGACTGACCAATGTCGGGACTGGATCAGTCACTTGGGTTTCAATTTTTAGATGAAAAGTGGGGCTGATCAATGATGGAAATGGATCAACTACTTTCATTAGTGGTTCAACCGAGGATGAAACTAGATTGACCACCTGATCAACCGGACTGACCGAGGATACAACCAGATTGACCATTCCATCAACTAATGATGGGTTGGGGGAAATCTTATGATAACCAATTGGAAGTTGAATCTTTTCCAAAAGAGAAGAAGCCTCATCCATATGAGGACAAAGGTGAGAATAATGATCACCTTCACATAACATACAAGGAAATTTGACAATTGTCTTTTTCTTACCAACCTTAACGTCACTAGTTGATGGGGCATCACTATCATACCTATCAGAGGCCGATTATATGGAGGACCAAATTTCTAAGACTTTGGGAAGACTAGGGAAATCCCTCAGAAAGTGGTCACCCTTACAAAGACTGCAAGGGAATTTGGGTTTCAGATTCTTTGTTTTTAATCTTGTCGACCTCATCAACACTCCCAATACGATTGATAGTAGTTGGTTGCTTGGATCCAACATCTGATATAGTTGGAGGCTTGGTCCTTTTCAAGTTCTTCTTCTTCGTCTCTTTCTGTTTCTTCTTCTTCTTATCAACCTGGCTACTTTCTTTAGAGCTTTCACTAGGTGAAGAAGGAGAAAGGGAAGGATAGTTAATGGACAAAGAAGGAAAAAATTTGACATGAGGTTGATCTGTGGGTGGTGTAATTACATCTGAAGAATTAGGTTCAATTGAAGCACTGGGAGGATTCAAGATAACCAGAGTGGGGAACAACCAAACCGGTAATCCGATGGTGAGTCCCAAAAGACTCAGTGTGGCAATGTACGAAGGACCAATTTTTCCAAAAGAAGGAAAGGTGAAAGGTTCCCCGGGACAAGGGGTTCCTCCATTGGTACTCCCAGGAGTTGATTCCATAAACACTAACTCAACCTAAGTTCCACTAAGTAAAACAAACAACACACACTATGAATCTAAGAAGCAAACAATCAAACAAAACTTCCCACAATGAAACCACTAGTTGGTGATGAAATCCAACATCGCGAGATCAATATAGGAAGGCACGTGGATAGAGCGGGTGGATCAGTTACGTTGGCGACCTGCTTAACAGACTTATGCCTTGGTGCAAGCTTCCACACAACAATTGTGGATTTACCCTCCAAGGAGCCCGAGTGAGTTTGCCCAACGTCTATTCTGGGTACAGTGAGAATTCATTTCACTGTCACCTCATGTAAAAACCATAAATATGATGGCTACTAAGGTCACCAACTCATATTCATCCCCTAGGTGGGTACAGTCGAAAATCTAGACTGAACGTATGGGAAGGATAACAAGTCTGAAATCCTTTGAGAGAACTGAGGACAAGTTGACTGGTAGAACTCCATAGGACCCCGAACAGATTCGGAGTTCACAAAGCACTGAGACCAAATGAAGACAATTGAGCCTCAAGAAGAACCCCCAATATACAATCTGATTACTACTAACATTTGAACCACGGAGCGATAATCTCTGTAACTCTCCCGAACGCGACCTCTTGCATAACCCTTGTGTGAGAGGGGGATCCCAGTGAGCTGATACGAAAATTGGATTTTCTCTCCCTATCACAGGATGTTAAGTTTGTTTGGAAGCTTTGGAAAGTTATCCTTTCAACCTATTCCATAGCCATACACCTTACGCTAATGTAGGTTTTCTAATAGAAAATGTAAAAATTTCTGATAAATTTTAGTTTAGTGCTTGATTTTAAGGTTGTTGTTTACTCAGAGGTGTATGAGAGTGAAAACTAATGATATTATGACCCAATTTCCAAAACATGCATAAGAAATGATAAGCAACCTTTTCTTTCAATGAATATCTATTTAAGGGAAGGAGAATGGATTTTATTCACTATCAAACACTAAGATGCAATGACCTCATGTAATTGTTCTCAATCAAGAATCCAATATAATGCTAAAATGTTCAGAAATTGGTTCCAATATCCACAAACCAATCATGAAAAAATATCCTTTTGTTTATATGTGACTGATAAACAATTTGATGTAAATCTTCCTATGTTAATCAGACTTCAATATCTGTGATATTTAAGCAATCGGAAGCAAACTCCACATAAACAAAAACACACCATTGTTGTGATCAAACAAGAAACAAAAAGAAAACCAAATTAAAACAGGAGGAAATTCTTGGAGAAAATACCTCAAAGATCAAATGGAATGGTGCATAGATCTCTGAATTTCCTTACAACAACTTACGTTCAATCAGATAAGTGACAGAAGAAGATCGACTCCAAATCTCAGGGAAGAAGAGTGACTCAAATCAAGGAAAATAGATTTCAACAATCCAAACAAAACATAATAAATTCTTAGAAATCAAGATGTTGGAGGCCAAACAAGGACACAATTTGGTGGTAATAACCTTGAGCAGATGAAACAACAAAAAATAGACTCAGAGATCAACTCCCAAAAAGGTTTTTAGCAGAAAAAAGACTAGCGCTCTAGTGTAAAGGGTACCAGAGCGTTGCAGTGATCTATAGGAGCCTGCAAGGGAGTGCTAGCACTCTAGTGGTAGAGGTAGGGGAGCACTGGGCTCTCAAAAGACCAAAATATTGCCCAGAACTAAAAAAAACTCAGGAAATCCAAAAATTGAGTGTGTATGGAATGAATCCAAGGGCCAACAACACATATAAGAATCAGAGACACAACATGAATAATAACTAAAGGTGATCAAAGGCGAAAAACAAGACCAAGGAAGGAAACCAAAATTGAAATCTTCGGTCCCCAGCCGAAGATTCTGGGTTCGATCCCCAGTGGAGTCACCAATTTCTATTATAGGGAAATCCCCCTGCGGACAAGTGGATTCCCTCTTGAACCCTAAACTCTAATATCAAGATAGAAAGGTGCTAACGTTGGTGACTGACATCCCTTTAAACCTAGTTAAGCTAATCTACAGAGAAAAGGAAGAAGATATGAACCTTTTTATGATGTTTGTCCTTGCTCAATCCGAGTTGAGCTTTGATATCTAAGCTCTTCAACAGGTCCTAAAACCCAATCAAAGAAAAATCATGCTTCCTATTCTACCATGATTAGCTTGAAACTAGATCTATCCATTATAGACAAGTTCATGTAGGTATACACAACGTTGAAAGAAACAGGCCAAGCCCATATATATATTAATGAAAACAAAGAAAATTGCGTACAACTGTAGATGCAGATGCAACAGCCTCACCAAGCTCTCCTTGTTCAACCCATTTCTCAAATGATCCACAAACAAAATGACTATTCTTCACTGATCATCTCCCTTATGAGATCATAAGTTTAATTCCTTCAATGTCTTCTCCTTCCTTATGAGATCATAAGTTAGGTATCTCTCAATTTCTCTCTCCATTTCACCATGAGAAGGCCTCCTTATATAAGCTTGGAGAGACCCAACCACCTTAGAGATTATTGGGATAGGTTGAGGATCCTTCTCCATCAGTTGTGGATCTTCCCTAAGATCCAACCTTGACCTCAGATTCAAATCGAACCAACTCTAAAGATGAGGGGGAGTTTCCCTTATTTTCCTCAACATCCCAAGATTTACTCAAACAACCCAACGCTCCCTAAGAATAGGGAACAGAGTGTTGCAACACCCCCCCAAAGAAGGCTAGGGAGTGTTGGCACTCCCTGACAGTGGGTAGGAGAGCGCTATCAAAACTTTCCTTAAAATATCCCAGCGCTCCCCAAGAAGGGTGCACAGAGTGCTAGAACGCTCCCCCAAAGGAGGGTAGAGTGCGTTGGCACACCCTGACAATGGGTAGGGAAGCGCTTCCCTTCAAAATTAATTTTTAAGTGGGTTTTTTCATGGAAAAACCTTTGTACTCTTCATCAGATGATTTATCCTTCTTAACCCAATCTTTGAGGGTGTCTTTGAAGTGTCCTTATGATGTCGTTCGAGACACGACATGGGAAAGATGATTATATGATGTCTGCGACACTTGTGGATAAAATGCGACATTTGTAACGAAGAATAGGGGCCGAAGAAAAAATGGACATCCCGATGTATGAAGGAAAATTAGACGTTGAGGAGCTGCTAGATTGGTTTAGAGCTCTGGATAAATACTTCGACTATGAAGATATCAAAGAATATAAGAAGGTTAAACATGTTGTCACTAGACTGAAAGGGCATGCGTCACTATGGTGGGATGAACTACAGGCTGACGAGTGTTGCAAGGGAAAACAATGAATCAAAAGTTGGGATAGGATGGTCGCGAAGATGAAAGCCAAGTTTATACCCAATGATTACCAAATTAATTTGTTTCGGAGGATGAAAAATTTGAAATAGAAGGGGATGACAGTGAAGGAATACACTAAAGAGTTTTATAGACTCAACATCAGATCAAGTCGACATGAGAGTGATGATGAAATTTTTTTCAGATGCATGAATGGATTGAGATATGAATTCAGGATGAGATGAGCATGGTGACAATCAGAAATGTGGAATATGCTTATCAAATTTCTTCAAAGGTAGAAGTAAAGTTGGCCCGAAAGCAAGGTCAAAGGGCCAGAGGTAAAAGTCCAAGAAGCGGAAAAGAAATTTCCCAGGACACAGTATAGAAGCCCAAGGATGAAGAAAATAAACCTCATAACTACCCAGAAAGGGGAGGAAAATATGCCGATAGGAAAAAATTCCATGAGCCAGAGGAAGAGGAAGAGGCAGAGGAGGTGAAATAAAGTGTTTTGTCTGTGGAAAGATCAGACACAATTCTTTTGAATGTCTTGACAGAAAAAGAGATGGAGGAGGCGAACCTCGCAATTTAGAAGCGTAGAGGTGAAATGTTGAGGCAGAAGATGCAGAAGGAGGAAGATCATTAATGATGCATAAAATTCTCTTGAATCCAGAGAAAGAGATAGAGAATCTAGTCCAAAGGAACAATTTGTTCAGAACTACTTGCAAGACCAAGGACATGGTATGCAAGGTAATAGTGGACAGTGGAAGAACTGATAATCTAGTATCCACAGAAATTGTGGAAAAATGAGAATTTAAAACAGTTGCACATCCAATCCCATACAGGGTTTCGTGGTTACAAAAAGGACATCATGTAACAATCACTAAACAATGTTTAGTTGATTTAAGATAGGGGGATATAGAGATGAGATCTTATGTGATGTTATTCCCATGGATTTCTATCATCTTTTTTTGGGGAGACCATGGAAATATGATAGAAATGTTGTTCATGATGGGAGGAAGAACACATACACCTTGGAGAAAAATGGTAGGACGCATATGTTGCTGCCAATCGAAGACAAGAAGGTGAAAGAAGAAACAAGAAACACTATACTTCTCATGAGTGGGAAGGAACTTCTGGATAAAGTCAAGAAAGGTGAAGAAATGCAGTTTGTTGTGGTAAGAAAACCTAGAGTCATCTTGACCAGTACTTCGATAGATGATCTACCTAAGGAAATTCGAGAACTACTGGACAATTTCGTTGATATAGTGGTGGACGATTTTCCTTGTTCATTGCCGCCCATCAGAAGTATAAGCCATCATATTTCCCTTATATTAGGAGTGAGTTTACCAAAAAAAGCAACATACAGATTGACACCACAGGAGAATGAAGAGGTCAAGAAGAAAGTCCAGGATTTGATGGAAAAAGGGTTGCTTAGAGAAAGCTTGAGTCCATGCGTTGTACCAACTATGCTAAGTCCAAAGAAGGATGGTAGATGGAGAATGTGTACGGACTCGAGGGATATAAACAAAATCACCATCAAGTATATATTTCCTTTATCAAGGATGGATGACTTGATGGATTGCTTGAGTGGGGCAATGTTTTTTTTCAAAAATTGATTTGAAAGGAGGATATCATTGGATTAGAATGAAGGAAGGTGATGATTGGAAGACAACATTCAAGACGAATGAGGGGCTGTATGAATGGATTTTCATGCCATTTCATTTGAAGAATGCACCAAGTACTTTCATGAGATTGATGAACGAAGTCTTGAAAGATTTCATTAGAAAATTTGTAATTGTGTATCTTGATGATATACTAATCTTCAATAAGATCGAGGAAGATCATTTGAGACATTTAACTCTAGTGATGAGAAGGTTGTAGCAAGAGAAGTTGCTGATAAATATGAATAAGTCATCTTTCATGAAGAAAGAGCTCGTTTATTTGGGGTTCATGATCTCTTCAAATGAGTTGAAGATGGATACTGAGAAGGTAAAAGTAATCAAAGAATGGACATCGCCAAGGAATATCTTTGAAGTTAGAAGATTCCATGTACTAGCCAGTTTTTACAGGAAATTCATCAGAAATTTTAGTGGAATTTCTGCATCAATTATGGGCAGAGTCAAGAAAAGACATAAATCTTTTCATTGGATAGAGGAAGCAGAGAAAAGTTTCAAGTTGTTGAAGGAGAAGCTAACCGAACAACCAGTTCTGGTTTTTCCAGATTTTAGTAAGACATTTCAAGTGAGATGTGACGCAAGTGGATTTGCGGTTGGAGTGGTCTTAAGTCAAGACAATAGACCAGTTGCATACTTCAGTGAGAAATTGAATTATGCCAAGATGAAATATTCCATGTATGATAAAGAGTTTTAGGCAATCATACAAGTGTTGAAGAAATGGAGGCACTACTTGGTTCCAAAGGAGTTCATTTTTTATAGTGACAACCATGCTTTACAATTCGTAACCAAACAGGAGAAATTGAACCAGAAACATGCGAAATGGATTGAATTTATGAAAAACTTTACTTTTGTTATAAAGCACATTTATGGAACTACTAACAAGGTTGTTGATGCATTGAGCATGAAATGTTTGATTCTGCAGGAGTTTAGTGTGAATACCTTAGGTTTTGATAGCCTTAAGAACATGTACATAGATGATTCAGATTTAAGGGATGCTTATGAAGCATGTGAGAATCCTATTCTAAGAGACAGAAGCCAATGGATTGAATATTTAATTCAGGATGGATTATTATTGAAAGGAAATCGGTTGTGTATCTCGAAGAGTTCTATGAGAGAGAATCTTTAAAGGAAAAACATAGTGGGGCATTGGATGGACATTTCGGCCATGACAAAACATTTAAGAAACTAAACAGTTTATATTATTGATCAAGGATGAGGACAAATGTCAAGAAATTTGTCAAAAAATGCAAAAATTTCCAGCACGCGAAGGGGAAAAGATAGAATACAAGATTGTATCAACCATTTCTAGAGAGGTCGTGGGACGCGGTAAGCATGGATTTTGTGTTAGGACTGCTAAGGACATAGATAGGTTGTGATTCCATATTTTTGGTAGTCGACAGATTATAAAAAATGGCAAATTTTATTCCATGCCAAAAAACCAGTGATGCAACACAGATTGCAAACCTGTTTTTCAGAGAAGTTGTTCGACTTCATGGTGTACCCAGGAGTATTGTTTCAGAAAGGGATACCAAATTCGTTGGTCATTTCTAGAGGACACTATGGAAGAAGATGGGGAAAAATCTATCTTTTAGCTCAACATATCACCCTCATATGGATGGACAGATTGAGGTAGTAACTTGGAGTTTGGGAGACTTATTGAGGAGTTTGGTAGCTGAACATCAC
Organism: Picea sitchensis; assembly: GCA_010110895.2. Lineage (NCBI taxonomy): Eukaryota > Viridiplantae > Streptophyta > Pinopsida > Pinales > Pinaceae > Picea > Picea sitchensis. The sequence continues at coordinate 19,929 of SNQJ01S0046014.1, forward strand.
AGTCAGTGGGATCATATTCTGCCGCAAGAAGAATTTTCATACAACAATTCACCTAACAGAAGCACAAGACAAATCCCATTCTAGATAATGTATGGAATGCAACCAAGAGGAGTATCTGAGTTGAGGGACTTGGAGCGGAATGAGTTCAGAAGTGCCGGAGTGGAGGATTTTGCAGCAGAGATGTAGGAGCTCCACAGTAAGATTAAAAAGAAGTTTCAAAGTTCCAACCAAGAATACAAGAGTAGAACATATCAGAACAGAAGAGAGCTTCAGTTTGAAGTGGGATATTTATTCCTAGTGCATCTAAGAAAAGAAAGATTCCCAAGGGGAACATATAATAAGATGAAAATGAAAAAGATAGGACCATGTAAGATTCTGAGAAAATTTGAGGCAAACGATTATGACATACAATTTCCAGATGATGTGGGCATATCACCCATATTCAATGTAGCAGATCTATATCCTTACAGAGAAGATGAAGCAGATGGGGAAGAGATTCAGAAGGAAATTTAGTGGGTCAAACAGATGCCTGTAGCTGAAAATCTGTAGATGGAAAGGATCATTGATAAAAGAGTTAGCAAGAAGACCTGGAGGAAAATATATTTTGAATATTTGATAAAGTGGAAAGGACACCCGATTGAGGATTCCAGTTGGGAAGGTGAAGCAGATATGTAGAAACATGGACATGCAATGCAGGAGCTCATGGACATGAGTCCATGGATTTTTCATCCAGAGGAGTATGATGAAGGAGCATCGTAAGCAAGCCAGTGGAGGACAGCTGGATATGCACCACTGCATGTTTTGAGGATGTTTTGAATTCGAAAGGATGAAGCATTAATGTAATATCTGAAGATATTTAATTGTTATTAAATTTTTTGGGGATTGTAACACAGATCATGAGAGGTTTCTCTCATCTATTTGTTGGAGGCATTTATTGTAATAAGTGTATAGAAGTTGTAGACTTTAATTCAATTAGATAGCTAGATTTGTAGGAGGGAAAACTCTAGAAATATTTCTCGTATGTATTGTAATGTATTCATTATTCTCTAAGAGAGGAGAGATTAAGTTTGAGGCAATAGAGTAAGAGAATAGGAGAGTAGAGTAGAAGATTACAGAATATTGTTTGAGCAGAGAGTTGTTACTATAGAATTCATGTACAGAAGCATCTGAGTTAATATAAGAATGTTTTGACTCAATTTCATGGTGTTGTGATGAATAGTGTTTGTGTCTATTGAATGGTATGTTTACAGTTTGCTTATATGCTTTGTTATGCATTTGTTTCAATGTTGTGTGTATGTATGAATTCATGTTGAAGGTATGAATTCTGTGAGAAGGAGAGTGTGAGTTTCAATTGGCTCTTGTCCTGAGAATTTCCTACAAGGAGTGCAACAAAGGTCCACAAGGAGTGCGTTGACAATATTCAGAGTTTTACCTTAGAAAAGCTCAGAAGAGATATTATTGTTCTCATACCAGTAGAAGTGCAAGCATATAACAGATCTGTGCAAAGTGTGCGCAGGCAATTTGAGGTCTTATACTTCTTTTCCAACCCAATGAGTGGTTGAAGAACGTCTGTCGTGAGGAGTGCACATAGGGGGAAGATACCAAATAACCAAAGGTTATTGTGGAAGCCACAAGGCATGCATGCAGGATTCTTTAGAATCCTTGAGTTTGCAGCAGAAATTAAGCTCAGAAGGAGAACTACCAATTCATCATGGACCATTGGATCTAGTGGATCAACAAAGAATTTAAGGTGTGTGTCTTTCAACACTCACCAGCTCAGGAGGAATAGTCACCATTAGATATGGATCAACAGGAGTCATTGATCTTGTGACTTCAAAATTTCGAGAGTCGGAGAGTGGAGAAAGTCGTGGCTTGGAGGTCTTGAGTTATGAAATCCCAATACGCGAAATTATGACATAATCTAGACCGTGAGATCATGAAAAGCCCAGGGTCATTGATCCGAGGAGAAGGATTCATGAGTTCATACTTCATGAGAGGGATAGAAGGTTGCATCATGAGATCACGAGTCATGAAATCCTGACACGCTCAGAGGTGGACCCCAGGAAGTGACTGAGGTCATATGGTTGAAGCATAAGGGAGGAGCTAGTGGACCTGTCAACCCATTTCAGGGTTTCGGGGGTCGAAGGAGTTAGAGGGACTCACAATAGAAATTGTGAAGTCGCGAAACACGAAACACCTTTTTGGGTGAAGGTCGTGGTCACATCGGTTGGTCACGTTGAGTGGAGGTTCGTGCCTTGCGCTTGTTCGCGTAGGCGTAAACCCTAGAAGGACCTGTGGTTATATGAGTTGAAGATTCCAGCTGAGAATCAAGGAGCCATTCCGACTCAAGGGAACATAATGATCCAAGACTGGGAGGTCACACAGAGCCTGCTGAGGTAGGGTTGTTACGCCACACAGCCTAGTGGAGGACAAGACATTAAGACGAGAGGTAAGAACCTCTGCATCCACTTTAGTGGTTCTCTACCCAAACCCAGGTCTGTTCCTTTTGCAAGTGTGTTTCTCTTTCGCAAAGTGTGCTTACTTTCCTTCAAAGTGTGTTTACTTTCCTACAAGTGTGTTTCTTTTCATGCAAGTGTGGTGTGCGTTTCAAATTATGCAATTAGTTTCTATTATTTCTTATGGATTGCTTAAAATTGTTTTGAGTGTTAGTTAGTTTTCATTTCATTTTCATCAAAAATATTTTGGGTGTTGTAAGAACCCTATGCACTAATACATGTGTGATATAGGACCCATAAACCATCAACTTGGATTCAAAGATGAAAATGAGTTTCGAATAACTCTCTCAAATCCTAGCAGCAACTGAGATATCTTATTCTCAGGAAGAGAACATCTTGACCATAATCAAGAACCTATCTACTTCCCCAAAAGACATAGAAAAACCAAAGTTCCATGAGCCACATCCACGAGAATATCTAGAATCCTTCTGTAATCACCCTTTCCAACTTATAGAGGAGACTAAATAATCATGGACCACATCCAATGGAGAGACACCATTAGAACCTGAGATCAAGGAGTTTCTAATATTCCTTTCTAAAGATCCTCTATGCACTAACGAGACCAGTCATTCGAAAAAAGATGATCTACATGGCATGATAGAGGGAGACATGCATATTTTTCTAAATGAGGAAGTAAACCAAGAACATCACGACTTTATCGAACATTGGTTCCATACGATGACCATATTGAACCACCACTCTCTTATTCGACAACTCTTCACATCCTATCATTAGAATTAGCTGGTTCCTCATGTTTGGGTACTTATTAAAGTATATTATTAAAACCTGAATGTGAGTATATTCATAATCGTGTTACACACGTGGCTTCATTGGAAATATTCATATACTTGAAAATGGGTCTTTTCTTAGGTAAGGTAGGATAAAAAATAAATGAATAAGTGTTGCATATAGTTTTTTGTTTGGTGAAACATCGTTTTTATATATTTTCCAATAATTGGAACTATGAGGCTCATAAACTAATCTTAAGGGAGTTTGTTGGCCCCAATATTCTTAATTTGTTTTTCAAGATGATAGATAGATTTTTTTCAATTTTTCTAAATAAATCAGGCTATGATGATTTGTTGGAGTTTTGTAGGTATCCTCTTTTTAGCGGGAATAGGAGAACATCTTCACGAATTTAGGGAACTAATTTCATTTCTTTTGGTTATGTTGTTTCGTAAAAACTGTCTTTTATTTTGATATTTTAATATTGGGACCACTGAATTTCATTTCCTATTACTCCGCTAAACTTTGTTTGTTTGAAAATTGTTCTCTAGATTTTATTAGTTTTCCCTACTATTTTTTCCGAACTATTTTCCTTATGGAATTTACAGTTTAGACAATTATTGACAGGGTAAAACTGAAAATAAAAAAATCAAATATCAAACCCAAGTCTTCTTGACATAACCTATCATTTTCATTTCTTTTAGATATTTCTTCTCCTTTCTTTATACAAAATTTCAGACCATTTATTATAGCAGTAGATCATAGTCCTTTTTTAAATTATGGGATTACATAAAGTTAAAAGTACATATTATGAGACTCGTAGGAAGCTAGTACAACCTGATCTTATCTCAAAGTTGGTCAATAGAGCATCTTTATTAAATAGTAGTAGGAGAGTACATGATGTTTCTACCCATGGGAACACTACTATAATCCTATGTGAAGAAGATGACCTTAGGGACTAGAGGTACTTTAGGCTATTCTATAATGGCCTCATCCACCACACATTAAGTAAATTTAACCATGATATGTCTTTGGATTGATCTAAATACATAAGTCTATTTTTCATTCGAACAATCTTTTAAGGGCAATTTGTAGAATATCTTCCAACCTAATATCATCCCATCCCGTAAAAAGGTTTTCAAAGTTGCTCCTCCATTCACCCATGCAAAATAAACCTATGAAATTTTTTCTTAAGGGTGAATTTTGGGACAAGAGCCTCTGATGGAAAATGGGTGTAAGAGGCTAACCCACCGGGATACTGAACAGGTCTGTTGGCAGTGGGTACCAGCCTGTGTTATGACTAGGCAAACCCATTAGGGTACTGAACAGGCTCATGGGCAATGGGGAATTCTTCCTCAAGGGGATATTTCTTAGATGTCAAAATTAACCCATCGAAGTACTGAACAGACTTGTTGGCAATGGGTTCTAATTTTGATATGCCTAATCTATATTTGTCTGTATGAACGATATACTTGTGTGAATCATTAAGAAGAAGAATGCATGGTTGAACTAAAGGTTAAATAAAATCGATCTAATTTCCATTTGAGAATAACCCTAAGTTGACCTTAAGACCCTATCATCCAATTCATACTATATCTAAGATGTACTATCTTAAGAGTGGGACCATGATCTAGAAGCTTAATATACTCAACTACGAAATTTATCTCTATTACTTGAATGACTGTAAATATTTTCAGAGTGAGAAAGGTTGACTCGTTTCCTATGGGGTTTTCATTTGTTGAGACTGTTAATACTCATTTATTTTCCTTCCTAAAGGAGAAGAACAACATCCCTACTATTATTTATACAGGGCTCTCTAAACATAAGTGATGTTAATCTTTTGATGAATTTTGTTTTATCAAGGAAATATAAATATTTTCTATAGAACAGAAAAGATGATTATACATTTTTGTGGGTTATGCTTGAATTGTCTCAGTCGGTCATATAGGGGGGATATTCATAAGCGATCTTTGAAAATTGTTCAAATATAAAATTTCAAAATGTGATAATGGATGTACTTCATGTTATGATCAGTTTATTATACGATCTTATGATTTTCTCTCTATGTGGTCAGGCTTAAAAATCATGGACTTTGTGCCCACAATTCATTATCAAATCTTAGATTTATCTTCTTAGAACCTCTCGATTGGTGTCAACAAAAGTTGGTAGCAATTGTTTTCTTATAGCCACATGCCACTCAGTTTTAAGAAGTTTTCATGAGGATATGAAAACTCTTGGGTTTGGGGGAGATCTCTAGATCCATTCTATATCTTCAGAGTCTCTCCTCAACATCTCCAACATCTTTAGTTCATCTCATCCAAATTTTTTTCCTGGATCTAGCAGATCAACTTCTTTCTTTCTCCTCAACTCTCATCATATTTTGTGTAGCTCTCATTAGCCTCATTATCTTCAATAGTTATCATCTTTGTTTCGCCTCATCTTCATATTTTAGTGGTCCACAACGTGGTTCCACATATTTTTCATCTGGTTCTGCATAGTTTCCACTTCAAAGTGCATTAGAATTCAAAGAATAGGTAACTTGAGGTAAAAAAGGTATAAATTTCTTCAATTTACTAAGAATTTGGAAAAAATGATGCATAACCACTATTACCCACTCCACACCCCGCTACGCACTATTACTTCTTAGAAAGTACCATCACATCTACTCACTAAACTTTCTATTTTCACTCCACCAGTCATAATGAAAATTATACTTTGATCATAAGACCTAGCAATGAAAAGGAAATATGTGGTACAAACACAAAGCAACATCTATAGTGTCTTCTCCTTGTACACCATAAATAATTCCAAAGTCATTTGAATGATTCTGAATAAGAGGATGGAGTCATAGTTTCCTATTCAAGCAAAGAACCACATGTAAATCTTGGTCTTAGAATGAATATAAGATACATAGTATAAAGGTGTCCAAGTTCATATGACCACCATCCCCGTCATTTCACATTCTCCACACTCATACCACCATATGATAACCCATCCCTTACTTGTCCTCCATTTTCATGATAATTTTGTTTCTCTGTTTTAAATCAACCTGTGACAGTATAATCGGTTTCTAGAGTGTCTCTCCACAAGAAATAACACCTACACAAAGAAACAATGTCACATAAATTCATAAGAAGATTATCATGAGTTCACCTTGTTTGCATGAGGACATGCAAATTCTTGGGTTTGGGGGTGTGTTGAGCTCCACTTTTTCCGTGTTTTCTGCTATAAAAAAACATTCATTATTTAACCTTTTCTCGCATTTTGTTGTTAATACACACCATGAACCCTAATTAAATGCCATCATTCATCATTATATCCAGTGTGGTTAATACATCATCTTTTTTATGTTTTTAGCGATTAAATGACGATTATATCATGGTTTACTGATGACAGTTCATGAAGTGTGATTCTTGTAGTAGTATGATCAATGTTCTTATACCATAACTGCAGTTCATCATTTCTGCACCAACATTTCCATTTTGGTACCCGTCACTATTTAGCATAATCGCGCACTTTGAGGAAAAAAATAAAAAACATGGGTTTTCTCTGCAACGACGTTGGAATATGGACATGTGTGTCAAAATCCACCCAGGTCACACGTGTGGAACTCTAACATAGGGGAAATAATTCAGCCAAATTAATAAAAGTTCTAGACAATCAACTTTGTCCTCAATGTTCGTGCACATGAAGACAAATTTGAGGAATCTGGAACATGGGTTTTATTTCTAGCATGGCAAGTTGTGTCTCTTAATAACCGTTTTCCAAAAAAATGAACGGTTGAGGAGTTATCAATGGTTCTTTGAACTGGCATCTGCTCAAATTTTGTGATGTCCAAATTTGATGATGTGGCCTTGGGTTTAACGTCAAACCAAAATTGGTACGAGGATATTTGTTGGTTGCAACTGTATCCTAAAGTTATTTCGTCCATTGAATAGTGGATCGATCAAACCAAGAATTTGATTGAGTGGAAGCATGATCTGCATATGTATAAATGCAATTGTTGTAAGAGGCATCGGGGGAGATTTTGATTATTATTGCTTAAGCTAGTTATTGTAATAAGAGATTCTATTTGTGAGCAGAAGCTGGAGTTTATTTAATAAATACTTGATTGTTTAAATTTGGAGTGTATCCTTGATCTGAGTTAGCTTCTCCATGAGTGTTTTCCAGGTCGGGAAGGGCCCCTTGATCCGATAACATCCTAGCCATTTTATTTATTAATTAGATTTGTGTGAGTTTAATTTCTTCTTTTATCGCCTTCCCTTCTTTCGTACACTAATTTCAGATCGCTCATCATTATGCCATTACTTGCACTCCTCTTCTCACGCCTCCTTCTGTCATTACTTGAGCACTCCTATGCTCACACCTCCAATCCACTCCCTTCACGGTGATGACTTCATGATATAAAGTTGTGTATTGTTAAATTGTTGCAAGACTGTTCGTTCTAGTACTGTTATATGTTTATATTGTTTCATTCTGGTATTGTTATATGTTGTTTCATTTTGATATTGTTTCATTTATATTTGTTTATATTTTTGTATGGTATTGTTTCCATATATATTTTTATATTGTTTCATTTTGATATTGTTATATGTGTTTCGTTTTAGTTTTGTTTCGTTGTATTTTTATATTTCAGGTTGTGTTAAATAAATACTTTTGTGAGTTGTATATATATCATTATAATGTTTAGTTTGATATTTGTTATTTTACTTTTATTGTTAGATTGTTAATTATGTTGTTGTTACATAATGTTAAATTGTTAATTACTATCATATTGTTTTGTTCATTAATATATGTGTGTGGTTTCTTGTATTCTTATGTAATTAATGTTTTGTTGTTTCATATATGTTGTCATTTTGTTAATAGTTTTTTTTTCATGTGGTTCACGGCACCAGATATCGGAAGCTCACTACTTCCACGTAAACCTCCTCGGAATCCGCAAGAGAACATAGGGAGGGCGGGTATTTTAGAATATCCCATTTAAGGGAATAACATGTCACTTACAAGGAATTGAACCTGGGTGGGGAGGGTAATAGTCATTCCTCCCAACCACCCAAGCTACATCCAATGGACCTCATTTTTGTTAATAATATATTGTGTGTTGTTGCATATTGTAATTTCTTCGTACACAACATTAAGATCCATACAAAGTAATCTCATTATTGTACATAAATCCCATACCAACACATTCATGTACCCAAACAAAATTAATCCCGTACCCGCACATTCATTTTCACACATAAACAAAACTAATTCCATACCTCCACTTTGACTTCGATTTCATTCCCAGGCGTATCCTTTCTTGAGAACAACTATCTAAAGCCTGTTTCTTTGAAGTCTTTTTGTTTGATTAGGAGTTTGGTGGATTTGCTCTTAAAACTAGTAAATTCCATTTTAGGTCAGTAGCACACATACATGAGGGTTTGAGTAACCTCATCCAGCTGACTGATTTGAATGCCAGTTTGAGTAAATTTCACATTTACTTTTAGGTTTCCTTACTTGTCCTCTAATATAGTTTCTTTAATTTAGTTTTCACGTAGTTTAGCGAAACGCTACAAGAATAAGCCATTGAAGATTGGAATATAACTCGAGAGACGTGATCTTGTGATCCAGTGTTAAGATACATCTTGTAGGGTGAATTTTCATTTGTGCTTGTCTTTCTTTCATTCATTCAATTTTGGAGTGTGTTTTTCGGCTTTAGAATAGGCTAGACTAGGCTCCAATCCTGCATTTCGTGTTCTTGCACCTCTATGTCTACGACTCCCCGGTTGATAATTTAATGTGGGAATTAATAGTCCATATATTTTATCCCATAGGATGTCAATAGAGATATCCACATGTAAGGTCATGATGTCATTACATATGGAAGCTTTATAGCACCATACAAGTGCTTAATGGTATTCCTGCTTATAATTGATATTGGAATGCAACCTCTTTTCCAAAATTGAAGAGCACTAAATGGTTAATTTCATAGACTCTAGTGTCGTGTATGGGTTGAAGAGGAAGGTATCCAAATGATCGAGCAACTAATAAGAAGAATTTGGATGATGTGACAAGGCATTGGACAGACCTTCCAACTCACCATGGTGGAATACATGACATAGATATGTGGTATTCTGGAGTCAATGCAAGGATGCATTGTGTATATGTGGCCATAGGTATTGACACATCGATTTATTTATTGGTAAAGTTGATTTCATTATAAAAATATTAGCATGATAGATAATGCATGGGTAAGGAATGACACTTTCATTCAATTTAATATGATTAATAATTGGGAGTGATTGAATTACTAAAGTAATATAAATCTGATATCACTTCATGGGATGATTGCAAATGATGCAATAAAAGGATAATGTGCATTGATACAAACGATTTGTTTGGCTAAATGAAAGTAGAAAAAGAAATTGCAAGACGAATAATCTAGGATATGGCAATGGTTTGATCCCATAAGGAATATTGATACCTAAAAGGATAAGGTGCATTGATACAAACAATTTGTTTGGATAAATGAAAGTAGAAAAATAAATTGCAAGATGAATGGTCTAGGATATGGCAATGGTGTGATCCCATAAGGAATATTGATACCTAAAAGGATAAGGTGCACTGATACAAACAATTTGTTTGACGAAATGAAAGTAGAAAAAGAAATTGCAAGACGAATGGTCTAGGATATGGCAATGGTGTAATCCCATAAGGAATATCAATACCTACTATTGCAAGAGCCAAATGTTATGAGAAGGAAGCTCATGCTTGGGAAATTTGAATTTCCTTATGAAACAAATTTTAATTAATAAGTGAAATTTCTATGATAATGTATCATGGTGACTATATGTGTGTATGGATGAGATAATGGCTATTGAAGTTGGAAATATAAGGAAGAAGACTATTGTTGAGACACTAGAATCCTATGATTTCCATGGGGTGCATATTGCTAGTGGATGTCTATTAATGAGTTGGTGATCTCCTTGTGGGTGAAATCCCTATCAAGATAGATTTCCTGAGGGACTATGTAGCAGTGAAGGGGATTCCTGAGCTTGGAGGGTGAGTATATTAAGGAAGAGGCAACTCAAGAATGCATATGGCATTGTGGCTTAAATCATGAGGGTGTGTGAGAAAGGATAGTGAGTTGAATTCTTACCCATGGAAACTTTGTGAAATAGAGAAATAACCATATAGATAAGTATTGAATTATTATTGAAAGATTATTTTGAATATATGTTTATATTTTGGAGTTGAGAACTCTTGTGAATAAGAAAATTGTTATATGATAAGGGCTATAACACGTATGTTTTCATGATGTATGAATAGGAACAAATGAGGAATGAAGATGTGAAATGAGTACTTGGAAATAAGAGCATCAAAAGGAAATGGATCTCG
>SNQJ01S0046014.1:30600-49087 GCA_010110895.2 Picea sitchensis
TATTTATTGGTAAAGTTGATTTCATTATAAAAATATTAGCATGATAGATAATGCATGGGTAAGGAATGACACTTTCATTCAATTTAATATGATTAATAATTGGGAGTGATTGAATTACTAAAGTAATATAAATCTGATATCACTTCATGGGATGATTGCAAATGATGCAATAAAAAGATAATGTGCATTGATACAAACGATTTGTTTGGCTAAATGAAAGTAGAAAAAGAAATTGCAAGACGAATAATCTAGGATATGGAAATGGATTGATCCCATAAGGAATATTGATACCTAAAAGGATAAGGTGCATTGATACAAACAATTTGTTTAGATAAATGAAAGTAGAAAAATAAATTGCAAGATGAATGGTCTAGGATATGGCAATGGTGTGATCCCATAAGGAATATCGATACCTAAAAGGATAAAGTGCACTGATACAAACAATTTGTTTGACTAAATGAAAGTAGAAAAAGAAATTGCAAGACGAATGGTCTAGGATATGGAAATGGTGTAATCCCATAAGGAATATCAATACCTACTATTGCAAGAGCCAAATGTTATGAGAAGGAAGCTCATGCTTGGGAAATTTGAATTTCCTTATGAAACAAATTTGAATTAATAAGTGAAATTTCTATGATAATGTATCATGGTGACTATATGTGTGTATGGATGAGATAATGGCTATTGAAGTTGGAAATATAAGGAAGAAGACTATTGTTGAGACACTAGAATCCTATGATTTCCATGGGGTGCATATTGCTAGTGGATGTCTATTAATGAGTTGGTGCTCTCCTTGTGGGTGAAATCCCTATCAAGATAGATTTCCTGAGGGACTATGTAGCAGTGAAGGGGATTCCTGAGCTTGGAGGGTGAGTATATTAAGGAAGAGGCAACTCAAGAATGAATATGGCATTGTGGCTTAAATCATGAGGGTGTGTGAGAAAGGATAGTGAGTTGAATTCTTACCCATGGAAACTTTGTGAAATAGAGAAATAACCATATAGATAAGTATTGAATTATTATTGAAAGCTTATTTTGAATATATGTTTATATTTTGGAGTTGAGAACTCTTGTGAATAAGAAAATTGTTATATGATAAGGGCTATAACACGTATGTTTTCATGATGTATGAATAGGAACAAATGAGGAATGAAGATGTGAAATGAGTACTTGGAAATAAGAGCATCAAAAGGAAATGGATCTCGAGGAAAAATGCATGGAATAAGTAAATTACCATGGACTTGTTGTAGCTCGAAAGAAGAAAAGTGGAGTTGAATAAGTAATGCATGAGGCACATCTGCAACTATTTGAGATTCCATTATCACAATTGGAGATCCTAGATACACAACTCTAATATTTCATATACAACCTTGTGTTATAGCTTAGGAGGATTGGTATATCAAGAGGGATTGTGGTGTGGAGAAGGGGGTACACTTTCTTGGTTTATGTAGGTTGAGGGGAATGAGAGCCTTTTGGTTGGAATTGTTGTGGGAATAAACAAATTGTGAAAGTTGTTGTAGCTAGAATTCCTAGAGTTGCATCTATGAAATTTCCTATTCGGTCTATGTTGGATCCTTGGAGGGAAGTCATACAGCCTGAGGAACTGTGACTCATAGAATGAGGTACAATCCATTGGTTTGTGAATACTGAGGGGAAGGAGACATTTTGGGTTGGAATTTCTAAAAGATTTAATGAAGTGTGAGCTCATTATGTACATTTTTGGGACATAGTACCTATGTATATATGTTTGGACTAAAGTGCCTATATGTTGGTTAAAGGTTGAAGGGCCTGAGATTGTAATATGTATGTGCACCTGTATGGTGTTGTGCACTAAGGGAAATGAAAAAATAAGGGGTAGGGGATGTGACATCCCTATTTTTAATCCCCACAAATTATAATGTAATTGTGTAAATGTGATTTAGGTTGGTGAGCCGATGTGTTTTGTTCCAGAGAACCTATATGGATTAATACAGTCAAGGGTCGAGCTATATAAAAATGAACATTGAAATCATTAATAAAAATAACCACAGGCTATGATATGAGAGGGATGGTAATGATTGCGGGGATATGATTCCACAAGAGAGGGGGACAAAGGAGGAGTCTAAGGGAAAACCCATGTTATTCTCCTAAGACAATGTGTCATTATCATCTAATCCTCCCTTTGATTGATTAGACACACAAATATTGAATGCATGTAAGAGGTTGGGTGAAGGAGTCACTTCACATAGTTATTGAGAGCATGGGCTTGGGTAAAAACAACCTTGGGAAATGTGAGATTAAACATGCATGGGAGAAAAGGAAATTCAAATGGGAAAAACATGCATGGAGAAAAGGAAATTCAAATGGGAAAATATGTTAAGAACCAAAGATTGAACACACAAAAGAACCACAATAGATATACAAGAACAGTGTGCAAAATCTCCCATTACTATCAAAACCCTATAGGGAACACTGCAATGGATCCTATTATAAGGATCCTCCTTGTTCAATTTTGCCTCTGAGGGCATCCTCCCATTAGAGCTACTGCTCCACAATACAATAATTCTCTTCATGTCTCTTTACATTGCTTGAACCCCTTTATTTAGTGCTACCATCACCTAAGAACATTCTAGAGGAGGAATATTCTAGAAGTAGAACCTCTAGAAGTCCCTCTTTACATTTATTATATCTAACTACCCATTTATTAATATATCTAACTACCATAGTGGGCCTTATTTAATAATAATATAGTGGACCTAGTCCACCTTACATTGAATGGCTCCACTATTATCACTATACCGCCTTAACCACCTCTCTAGCTACCTTACAAAAGAGGACAATTTTACATGTTGATTTTGGGAGTAGCAAGGGAAATGTTTTTGTGTTGGGAAGAACACCAGCCATGCTAGCCAATGAGAGACAACTTGTTGGGATATGTTTGATGCTAAAAATAAGTTTGTATGCCTATAGGCTATAATTTCATTTCTTATTGAGGAAATGCTCAAGATCCTTGAGAAGGTTTTTCTGAGCATTCCTAGAATAACTAATTCCTATATTCCCCATATAAGATATTTCCTACAACCATGTGCAATGGAGCCCCAGAGAGAAGTCAAAAATCTCGCCGATGGATACCATGGAAAGAAGGGGCACCCATTCCTTGGTTATGCAGTTGAGGGAAAGAGATGGTGGATTTCAACTGTTATTGGATTGACAACTTGGGTTTGGGTCAGATGGAGAGTGGAAAGACAAGAGGGAAATACCTCCTTGTAGACTCATAGCCTCAGCTCAGGGGTGGTTTTTTGTTGAGAGAAATGGAACAAGCCTATGGTTGGGAGGAATGTCCTTCGTATGTAGCCAGTTTCTTATTCTTTAAACAAATAAGTTTATGTTATGTTTTATCATGTTTAATCTGTTAGCATCATTATTTTTAAGGTAGAGTTAGAGGTTTGTCCGTAATTTCGAGTCATTCCTTGGTCTTGGGAAGAACAAAACATTCTTAAATGAGTCATAGTGAGTGTGTTTTGTTCATGAAGTAATTGATCAAATAAAGGGAAATATGCATGTCAATAGAGAGTTAATTAATAGGTTTGATTCAAAGGGTGTTGTGTCTATATCATAATACACCATCAAGGGGTATAAGAATCCATCATGTTGAAATATTTGTAAAAGTCCTTATGTTCCTAGTTTAAAATCATATCACAAAGTGGGAAATTATGTATCAAAAGTCGAGTCATAGGTTAGGGATGAAATTCATGTAAAAATATATCATGGTTCATCATCATAATTGATGAGGTCAGAAAAGGGAAATGATTACACCCCATGTCATTTCAAATCATAAAAAATTCAAATATATGCACGTCAAGAAATTACTAGAATTATTGTGAGTTCTTGTCATCAAGTTACTTTCATTTTAAAAATCCACTTATCCACTAACGACACATTTACCTCAATTCCTTCTATCTATCTCATTATGCTTCACGACTGTACATAACCACTCTCAATAAAGATCCGCACTTCTTAGGTTGTGCAATCCCTCATGATGCAAAGATTGATGCTCCTCGATTCCGCTATGCATTCCTTGCTCTAGGTATCATCAGAAAAATTTGATCCCATTGTTTAGTTTATCCCTAAATAGTCCACTCCCTCATGCCAAAGGTCTATTACCTTATTCGAAAGCAAACCCTTAACTCGATGATTTCGCTTTCTGTAACCTTTGCCTACCTAATTTCACATATTTGTTTTTGAACATGAAAGCTTGCCTTGCAAAGAAGATATTACAGATCCATGACAACAAAAGAGAAAAATAAGTACTATTGGGCCTCAAATGTCACATTTATATCCTCTTTTTTCCTTCCACTATTCCTTACATTTCATCGCTGTCACATTAACCTTCCATCATACCATCACATGATAATTTTGGGGTTTGTCCTTATTATTTTCCATTGTATTCATTTTTTAGTATTATAGGTGAATTATGATTAAATATTAGAAAGCACATATTTCATTATATATTAAGGTTGGTCAATTTGATGATGTAAAAGTGCATATAAAGATTTTTAAACAAAGTCAAATTCACCACTCCATCCTCAAAATTGAATTACATCTTCAAACTTTGAATATTTGAAAGATATCTCAAGGAGAAGATCATGGAAGATTTGGATGACATATCTTATCTAAGATATGAGAGATATGTGTGAGCATTTGAAGGGATCACATCTTCTAATAATGGGAAAGTAGCCGGTGTTCGCTTGAGAGAATGAGTGGATCTGTAATTATGAGACTCTTTTCTTCAAGACTCTCATGTATAAGAGAGTGTTCTCTCTCATGAGGACTTCATATCATTCAGGGTGGTGAGACATCATGTAATGGATAATTCGGGAAGTTGGAGTTAGAGATGAAAGATTAGACTTAGATCGGCTTGAAGTCTTAGAAGGGGATTCTTCAATTTGATTCTTCTGTATTGCCTCGTCATCGATTCTCGTATTATACCTGAGATTATCATTGTGCAGCTCACATATGTTATGTCGCCTTGTCGCTCTTCACATGCTGTCTCTTCCTTATGCAATTTCCGCTCTAGTTAGTCTTCAATGCTTTCCTAGATTAATTTCATTTCGCAATTTAGATTTTCAGATTGCTCTCAATTTCCATTCCCAAGATATATATTGTGTGTGCTTCCGTAGTTTCCACGGCAACCTGCATTTGACAAATAGTTGCAGGGCCACTACAACGAATTAACTATTTTCGCTTCAAATAAACGCTAAGGAGGAAGCATAAGTTGAGTTATGGCTTCAGAGTTCAAACAAAATCCAATCTCAAGTATCTCAATGTCTTTGAGTGCCGGGTATAGAGATTTTGTGAAATAATCCGCATAACGCAGCTGAAAAGCACCTCCCCGAAGTTTAATGGAGTCAATACAACCATTGTAGAGGTCACCTTTCCTGTATCATAGGATACCATAGTAGTTGCAACATAGATTCCAATACAGAGAGAGATATGATTTAAAAGTATGCCCCTAGAGCTTATGTTTTATATTTTCTTTCTCAATCCTCAGTATAGAAAGAAGAAGTTTAGTGTCACTATCCCTAGAGAGTATTTGTTGGAGACTTATATAGGAAGTTGTTAAGGTAATTCAAATATAGTCACCAGAGGGTAGGTTTGAAAGGGTTTACCAATATCATGTAAGACTCCTCATACATTTCACAAGAAAGATCCCCTTGAACTTAACTATTTGTTCCATATATAGAAGCTTAGGTAAAATGGCAGATAAATTCCAAGCCAGGGTTGACCAAATTAAGAGTAGCATGTTCCACTTCTCCTTGGTAAATTTTTTAGTGGTTGATGAGATAAGAAAATTGAACAGGGACTCAGATTCCTTATTGACATCAACAAACATTCCCCTGATCCCAAAGGAGATACCCCCTTGTCTGCTGAAAGATTGGATTCTAATAACTCAAGAGGAAAAGGATGAAGTGATGCTAAAAATGGAAAGGGAAAAGAGATTGAGGGCCCATCACTCAAGAAAATCAGTTCTGAAGAAAGGTAGGAGGCTAAAATTCAATGATGAGCCAAAAGAGACATAGGCACCCAACAGACCAATCACAAGGTCAGTTTCTAGAAGGTTTTCCACAACCAAAATACAAACATATTTTGTTGAAATTTCATCTCAGGAGATGGATGAAGAACAAGTAAAGTCAGGGGAGAAATATTCATAGGTTAGGGAGATGCAACAACAAATCAGAGAAGATCAACATGGCATAGCTCAGTTCTACTAGGAGAGAAGAGAATTGAAAAGGAAGTTGGAAGAGAAGGCTCTTGAGGCACAAACACCACTAATTAAGGTATATTCTAGAGATGAAATATTACTGTAAGGAGAAGGAGGTTTTTCAAGTTTCAATCGCAGCTTCATCCAAACCTTCAACTCCTGTAATAAGGTCCTTAGCCAGGAAAAAGAATGCACATGTGTAGGGCCAACCTGCAGTAATTGGAAAACCCCACACATCACCTAGAGAGAGTGATAAAACTGTGAAGTGGATAAATAAAAAATTAAGGGATGCCCAGGACCTAATTATCCATCTCAGGGAAGAGAATAGGTCATCATAACAGAGGATACAAAGGAATTTACGAGTATGTGTACCAACCACCAAAATTGCTTGTGAAATACTTTCAGTTGCCCAATTCAAATTGAAGAAAAATGCATGTTTATCTAAGAAAATCCAAAATTTAAAGAGGAAGAATCTCTCATTGAGAAAATAAAACGTGGATTTCTAATATGAAAGCGCTGATAGAGAAGGTGTAAATATAGACTAATCCTTCTTGCTGAAATGGCAGAGATATGAGTAAGGAAGTCTTACGCTTTAGACATTTTGCATGTGATCATCTCAAGTTTTTGTTTATGTCATAAAAGTTGTGGGAAGTATACATTTGATGTTGGAGAAATGTTTTCACAAGGGTGAAAACATGAAACATTTTTGGGCACAATTGTTTTTCTCGACCGATAATTGATATACACAACACTGCATAGCGAAATGCTCTATGCAAATGTTGTAGACTCATATGATTAAAAAAGACATGATGAAATGAAATGGATATGAGTTTTGAGGTAAATACATGTTCCCAATCATTTGTTTCCACCTGGATCTGCATGAGTTACAACAAAATGGAGTTTGCTACGTAAATTTTGTAGGTAGCACTTGCGCAACAATAGCTCAAATTTTCTACGCAAAGGTCGAAGAGTCCCAACAATGCATAGGTTGACTTGAAATACTTTCTTCATTAGACAATATAAGATATTTTGATGCATCCAATGACTATATATAGGGTGATAGACACTTTGTAGAGATAGTCATCCACTGAAGAAGTCAATAAGCCTTAGAGAACAAGTTTTGGGCATGCCTGGGGGGATTGGTTGAAGCGATGGTGTCGAATGAGTAAAGTGCAAGATATGGAGACTAATCCTTCTGGGATGTGGATTACCTAAATATTTGAACTCTATGAAGAGAATATACTATATGGAAGATTCCCTACTGAACTTAAATGAAGGGAAGGAGAACAGTTTGTACCTGAACGTATGTATGCTAGGGAAGGAGAACAATTTGTACGTACATACTGTGGCATGAACTTCCCCGAGCATGGCAGGAAATAGGTGCTCCCTATTCGGTCACAATATCAAGGAAGAGCAATTTTCATTTCCAAATGTACTTGGTCATTCATAAAAACAACATGGTTGGATTTTTCTCCAGGTAAATCCATATTTTCATTATTAATATGGTCAAAATCAGATCTTCTATTTTTAGAGAATCATGTAGGAGTTGTTCTCCTTGAAAGAAACCAGATCCATAATTCTAGGAAGAAGTAGTTTGACTCCTAGCATCCTAGAGTGGCAATAGGATCTTTATATATTTTGATCATTTTCATGTAAAGAGGGGCGATTTGGCGTGTAAGGCAGTCATTTTTTTCTTTGATATTGTAAAACTTCTCCTCGAATCAATGAAATACAAATGTAGAAGTCCAAAATTTTCCAAGAAAAAGATTCTAATGGTGGTGTCCCGAAGCTTGTTCTTCTGCCCTTATGTATTTTGTGTTTTTATTATTCATCCGTGATTTCACCTCTTAAATCGATATTAAATGGGTCTGGAATTCATCTAAGTGGTGCTTTAGATCCAAGTGATTTAAACTTTGTTTTTTTCTCTCTTAACTGGTCAGAATTCATCTTTCATGGTGTTTTGATTCCTCACATGTTTCCTTCTTCTTCTTTCACCCTATTCAACAAACTAAAAAACTGTGTCTATTTCCTAGTTTATCCTTGTTCCTCCGAAGTTCTAAACATACCGCCATTTTGTTTTCATTCATTTTAGGGGTTGACTCCATTTCCTAAGAGATACCATACCTCCTTGGCAACAAACCTTATAAAAATCTATCCAATTATCAAAACCTAGCCATTGATTTTAGTAAGAAAACCTATCTATCATAGACAAAGTGACAAGAGAGATCCATCTCCGAACCGATAGGCTAGATTCCAGCTTCTAAAGTGGTTTTGTGGTTACCTTTGTAGCTTGTTTATTCAGCCAAGAAAATTACAGAGTGCTAACATAACCCACTATGTAATGTTTATTTGAATGTTGTTTTGTTTGCTACATTAGATGCATTCACATTTTTAAAATTACTTTTAGATGCATGAATACATTAGCATGTTTCTTGTTGTTAATTTAATCTGCATAAAAAAAAATCGTAAATGGTTGCTATTTACATAGAAACCAGGATCATGTAAATATATAACCATGACTTTCACTTCATGCAAGTAGAGAGTCATCTTCATCATTATATTGCAATTACCATTATTGATGTCAAAGGATTTACAAAATTTCAATACAAACAACATTTCCATGATTTATTTTTATGCTATGTCATATACATATTAAAAAAGGGTCCATGAATAAGTAAAAAGTGAATGGTGGTTTCAAACCTTCTTCATGGTTTGTGGTGTTTTCCTATAGTATTTGAGGTATTTTATCATGGTATTGAGAATTATCAATTTAATTAATGGAAATTTCCCTCCATGAATGTTTATGAAAGTGCATGAAAAGAGGAAATTATTGAGAAAGGTTTGAGTGTGTGTGAAAAAGTGATGAGAAAAACAAAATGTAGAATTCAAAGGGAAAGAAAAACGCAGCTTCTCAGTCGTACTTCTAGACATTTTCAATAATAACTTATACCCTGTGGATGCTTTGTGACCCTAAACCTGCAGATGGAGAACAAACTTGTACTCTAGGGAAAATTAGATGTTGGTTCTGCACTTTGGAGATATTCCCCTATAGAATTTATGGTTCTGAATTCTCCTAAAATCAGCCTTCAAACAAGCTAGCCTTTGCAGGGTTTCACTAGAATTTTTCTAGGATCCTTTTAATCGCATTTTTTATATAATAGAGGACATATGTGAAGCACTTAGGTAAACATATCCAGTTGCCAAGTTCTGTCAGAGGTTTTTTTGAGATATGATATGTGGAACTTAGGGTTCCTGAACTCTCCTGAAATCGGTTTCAAAGCGTCAGCTTTGCATTTAATAACTTATTTTCCACCCTTGGACTGTGAAATTTTTACATAATAAAGGATACATATAGAAGAATTAACTCATGTAAAATTTTATATGTTGTCTGTTGTACTTTCTAATATATACTGGTTGAATTTTAAGCTCTTAATGTTTCTCAAATCAATTTCAAATAGGTCGTCTTGGAACTTTCAAACATCAAGAGGATGCATACAGGGGTTACTACACACACACATGCAGAAGGGAATCTTTTATGGGGCTCTTCAGACTAAACATTTCATATAATAGAGGAGACATATAGGTATATACTTGGAGTATAAATTTTATATAATCATATCTGTAAAATTGGATATGTGGCACACAGGCCAAGTTCATTCTTTGGAAGAGGTAAAAAACAACAAGCTTTGGGAATATTTCCATTTGGAAATTCAAAGTTTGGTCAAACCTAGTAAAGGCAAAAGTAGACCTTAGCATAGCTTCATGAGTAGACCCAAGTTAGAAGCAGCCATCAGGATCCTAGTGAAGAAAGAAGTAACAAGAAAACTTAGTGAAGGTTGGTGTAGCATATATATTGGTTTATCTTGCTAATTTGGTGCTTAGCAAATTGGGATTTGGTGCCCCTAGTAGATTGGCTTACAACACTTGTGATGTTGTGTCCCTTGATAAGTTTGTTAATAGAAGGAATGTCTCCAAAGGAAAGTCTAAGAATATATAACAGATTGCGTCTATGAATGGTCTTAATAGATTGGTGCCCTGCTAAGTTAAAAGCTTAGTGATGAGATTTGCCGTTTCCGTGAGACAGTCTATGAAGATATGTAAATGTAGGTGGTTAGTGCCTACTATAATTTAGAAACAATGGGGATTATGCCTCAGTAGGTTGGTGGTGCAAAACATACTGTAACATTAGGGTTTAGTTCCAAATAACATGTTAGTTTCTTTGTTTTCTCCCAAAATCATTTCCATAAAACTATGTTCCATGTTCCATGCTTTTCTTAGATCTCATATAATGTTTTCTTATGGTTGATGAATGTTTGATAAAAGAAAAAATTGTCTTATATTGATTCATCACCCTCCCAACCCCCTCTCTTAGTATATAAGTGTGTTCTCTCAAAATTGATGTTCTAATAAGTCTCTCCCAAAGCTAGGCCCAACCACTCCCATACAGATTCAGATGTACACATGATGCTCAAGAAGTTTATCCACAAACATGGCTTTGTTGTTTGACATAACGAAATATTCCTTTTGGAGCATACAGATAGAAACCTATTTAATGGTTCTTGGTTTATGCATTTGGGAATATACAGACTGGTTGCAGACCTAACATCCCACCAATAGATCAAATCAGAAATAAGGATAGTGGAAATAACCAAGAAAATCCATGAATGTCATCTGCAGTGCTTGTTAGAATCAGATATCATCAAGGTAATGTATTTGTGAATCAAATGAAATTTGGGTAAGTGCTTCAAAATATATATATGAAGTTGATCACAAGGTTAAGATAACAAAGCTACAAAATCATAAAAGACAGTTTGAGAGTTCTAAAATGAAAGACAAAGAAAATATTGCAACCTATCTCCTTCGTGTGGATGAAATTTTCAACACCATCAACGGACTTGGTGAAAGTTTGGAAGAAACCAATGATTGCTTAAAAAATAATATTTTATAATCCAAAGAGGAAATTATCTCATCTAAAGAGATCAATGAAATTATCTCCAATAGAGAAAGATAAGAAACACTCTTGATGGTCGTAGAAACAAAAATTGATGTCTTGGAAAATGAAGACAAAGGGAAAGAAAAGAGGACGAAGAAGAGGAAAACCTTTGAAATAAATGGGGAAGACAATCTTGAAGAAGAACCTATAAAGTTCCTTAAGAGAAATAAAAATATTAGGAAAAAATAATTTGGTGCCAAAAAGGACTACACGCAATAAGAAGAAGATGATCACCATTCAAAGACAAAATGCCGTAAAGACTTGCGTAAACATAAAACACTATCATGGTTCAAAGATCCAACGAATAGGAAAGAAGCATGGAGAAGTGGTAACTGTAACTGTTAAGAAGAAGGAATAAAATTTTGAAGATATTAGAAGATGAAATTGTTTCCTTTGAAGAAAAACAGAAATTGGAGAAGCCAACCGCTTAGTTGAATAGAAGCTTGAAGTTTGAAAAGAATAGTGAAATATTAGATGATATCATCAAATGCCAAATTTCACCACTCATTAAAATTGGTATTTGATATGATAATACCACTAAAGACGATTCAAAATCTATAGAGCCACTAAATAAAGTAAATGAGGGAAAATCTAAAAGCTATGTTGATGTAGTCAAAATCTCCATCAATGATGAAGACAATAAGAAGAGTGAAAATGATGTTTCATAGAAATTTGACATTCCTCCCAAAGACAACAAGGATAGATTCAAAATATGTTTTCCACCAAGATGGCCTCACACAGCTTGGTACAAAAAATATTTCCTTGGTTATTTTTTTCTTACAATCACTTTGGTCATAGAGTAAGATTATAGAGGATATGTAAGAAATGATCATGCCTGGAACAAAAATAGAAGTACTTATGGGTTCTCAAATAGAAACTATAATTCAATTGCTCCATTATTTGGTTACAATGTTGTATGTTATAAGAGCAATGTTAAGATCCACTACCTAATCTGATGTGATAATACAATATGAGATGTGATAATATGATCCTAAGACTATTCATCCTTGATATATATAGGATACAAAGGGTACAATTATAAGGAAATTGTAACATGAAGGGTGATGAGCCTCATTATTATATATTCTAAAGGCTCATATTTGACATATTTTTCCACCACAAAATGACTTAATGTTTTCTTTTGACCATATGTAATAGTCAATCATAAGTATTTTTGTATGTTTTTTAATGAATGTATGATTGAGGTGGATTTTTGTGTCTAATATACTTTTGTTCACTAATTGTTTTGGAAAAAGACATGTGTTCCACCAACCAGGTTGAACTGCAAGAGTCAAGGACACCAACATCCTAGAAACATGAGATTTTGTCTCCTCGAATGAGCTTTCAGCCAAAGATCAAGGGAAATTGTCTACACCTACCTCTAAGAGAGCTGCTTGTGCATTTATGACCAATTATGATCAACAACAGTTCAACAATACAAATATAAAGGGATGAGATCCCTCATTTACTCAACATTCTCCTTGATTTAGGAAGGGAGGTCGAACTTACTAGTTATATATAGGCCTCTATTTAAGGAGAAAAACATAACAAATTTATGGAGAAGCATTGTATGGAATTGTTATGTGAGACTTTTTGTTGAAGACTAAGAGATTTGATGTTACTGATGTATCGCTGAGATTTATGAATAAAATGGTTTTTCCTTCAGTATTTTAAGAGTTCTTTCTAGGTTCCTTGTGCCACTTGGGTAGGGCCCATCCAAGAGGGCTCAAGGACCCTTTTTAATATTTTTGCAGCTTTCATGCATAGTAGTTTTTTATTAGATAGTGTTTCATTCCTTATTAAATCTAGATTTAGCTTTGCATGATAAATTTCCATTGTTGTTCAAGATTGTGACTAACTGGCTAGTTGTAGCAACATCCTATAAAAACATTCAATAACCTTCTAGAGCACCCCTAAGTGTCTCCCAAGGCTAAGAACCATAGATTCACTTCATTTATTTTATAGTCTAGATTTGTCAATGCTTTTAAAGACTTGCACAACCTTTTGAGATTTCATTTTTCCTCTTATAGGAGTATCCTGTAGAAACTGTGTAGATCTTGTAGAAATGCACAGTTCCTGTAGAAATCTCTTGTAGGTCTGTTTTATCTTCATATTTTGACTTAACTTAGTATTAATTTTCCTGCAAGCATAAAAAAACAATAAAATCACATTTATATTGATAATGATCAAGGGGTTAGATTTCTTTGTTCATGCATCAATGTAGTTTCATTTCCATTACAATTTTTCTGTTATAATTTACAACTTTTAATTTTATCACAGTTCTCTATCATAATTTCATATTAGATTCATATTTTTCTTTAGTTTAGCTTTCTTGATTCAGTAATCTTTGATGTAGTAGAATAATTTATTTTCATGCACTTTAGATTAGTTGTACTTTCAAATTGGTGTGTTTCCTTCAAAATAATTAGTTCATAACTGTTTTCTGTCATTTGATTTTCTACACATTTTCATCCTTTGATCATTTTCAACCCTCTACTACCGACAGTTGCATATTGCACATATAGTTCATAACACCTCTTAATTTTGTATGAACCCTGGGTTGACAAGTAAATTAGGAGACCAAGGGCACAATAAATTATTGCTACTATTCCTGGGTCCATCACTTTTTTGCATCATTGCTAGGGAGGTGTTGAAGTCTACATGTTATTTTCTTAAAAAAAATAAAAAGAAAAAAAATTCACTTTCTTTTGATTTCATGAATGACTAGATCTAGATATAGAAAAGGAAACTTTTTTAACAAAAAAAACCACCACAACAATAGGTCCAAGCAATCCAAAGATTGGTCCTGAAACACTAGAAGATTTCTTGGAAAGGGAAGCTAGAGAATTTGAGAATATTTCAAAAGAAATCCAGTCCTCACCCAGTGACATGGTCGGTGAAGAAGAAATATTTTAGTTCCCTATTTGTGAATCTGATGGAGAATCTAAGATGAAACATATTAGTCCTTCTTCTTTAACTCATTTTCATGGAATTGTCTCTAAATATCCTGATACTTTCTTGTTTGAGTTAGCAGTTATATGTAGGAAATATGATTATACCATTGATGAAAACAATCTCAAAAATTTTCCTTCTACCTTGAAGGATTCAACTCTAAGATGGTTTATGAGTTTGGAGGGAAATAGTATCACAACTTGGGATCAAATGAAAAACACCTTCACTTAAAGATACATAGATTATTGTAGATCAAGAGATACAAGGGATGATATTTCAGAATGACACAAGGACCTGAAGAATATCTAGAAGACTTTGAAGAGAGATTTCAACTAAGCTACAAAAGAGCCCATAATTTCACTCTAGATTAAGATTCACTCAATCTTGTCTTACTCACAGGAGTAAGAGAAGATCTGATGGAAACATTAAATCTCCTATCCAATGGAGATATCTGTTAGTTGGACTATGATGATATCAAAAGAATATTCAAGAACCATTCAAGATCTTCCAGGAAGAAAGGTAGAAGTGGTATAGGTTTGATCTCTCCATCTTCTAACCCTACAAATCATATAAAGAAAAAATTACTAGGATTAATAAAGGACATGAAAGATGTTATTTTACACTCTTTAGCCATGCAATTAGATACAATTTAGATTAAGAATAAACATGAGGACTCATAGAAGGCATTGGTTGTATATTGACCCAAATGCACTAAAAAGCATCCTGGAAATGAGTGTCATTTAGACCTTATAGATGTTTGTAGAATCTATGAAGAAAATCACCCAACTAACAAATTTCCTTCTTTTCCAGGTTTGAAAGCTACATTTTGAGGAGCAGAAGAGAATGTGGATTCACTATACTTCATCAATCAAAGGAGGTCAGGAGCACCAAGACCCTTCCAAATAGGTTTGAACTTCAATCCTACTCAAAATTTCAATGCATATAATTCTCAAATTCATCCTCAACCATGGTATAACCCATCACCTTGGACTAATCCAAACCCTTGGAAATACCAGGGACCTCCAACTCCTCATCCATACTAATATTTCCTTATCATGCCACAAAAGCAATGGAGTCAATCATCACAAGGATGGAGACCACAAAATTTCCAGCAACCTACATTACTGCCTCCTCCTCCTCCTCGGAATAAAAATAATCCAAATAATGTTCCTCCTAAGCAACCTAAGTTACTTGCTCAAACTTCTCCAAATCCTAACAATAAGCAAGCCCAACCTGCATACAACAACGATACAACCTATCAAACTTATTTGGTGGAATTGCAAGAAATAAATATCAAATCAGGAAAAATATTGCAACAACCAAAACTCATATAAAATGGAGAATATGAGAAATAAAATGTTGTCTTACCTCAACCACAAAATCCTCCTTACCCCGAAATATTGCAAGAAACAAAAAAGTATACTTCTGATGAAAATTAACTTTTAGGATAGCTTAAAAATTTGTGCATAAAGATACTATTGATGGGTCCTAAATCCCTTGATTCAATAGTAAGAACCAAACCTGTCACCAAAGCCCAATTAGACTCTGCAACCTTTAATAGTGGAATGGTTCTCTAGATCTTGCAATCCGACCAATTTATCGATGGGCTTTATGTTTTCTTATGAAGTCTCTTCCTTCAGTTCGGACTATCATTTTTTCATTTTCTCTTGGGTGGGATCGAGATGAGATGTAAGCCGGTATAAACCAACCTGGCAACAAAACAAGAATAAGTTATAACTACTGGGGAAGAGGTTGAAATTGGGATAACTTGCTGCTCAAGCATGCAGATGACAATTTTATACCACTAACCTAGTACTAATACATTAACCATCTGAGCATCCAATTACTGTCTGAGAAACTAATTACCAGAAAGAAAACACATATGCGATAAGACAACGGCAAGAAAAATAATTCACCTACTTAATCATCCATCACATGATAACACCATGATTCATCTTCATCATTAAAGTAAAGAATAATAAAATATTGCACTAGATAACTTGACAATAGATTAAATAGCTCTTACTCATTACAACATCATTCATGAAACGAGATAGGAAATATTTATTCTCCACATCCAATCACATGCATTTGATGAAAATAATTTGCCTCTGGTCTAGAAGGACTTCTTAATTAAAGGAAGCTTCAAAATAATTCTTAACAACCAGAAAGAAAGATTTCTTGCAACAACCATTGACCTCTAACTAATTGGTCGATGTTCTTATTTATAACATAAAATTAAACTAAAAATAATGGCTAATTGTAGCTTAAACAAAAAAAAATTCACCACATGGCATCCTCTTCTAATAGTTTCTTTAACAGTCGTCTCAAGATATCCCTTCGAAGGGGTGAATTTTCTCATACTCTGACCAATTGATAAAAAACTCCTTGTAGGTTTGGGCCCATGGAAATCTATGTTGTTCCATTGGAGCCGTGTAAATTCCTCTGACCTCCACCGCATGCACCTAGTACTTCACCAGACTAGTGTTTAACTATTGTAGCACAGTCCACTCTCTAATCGAATGTTCCATAAATAATTGCACTTGTCCTGGCGATGTGTCGGTCACCTTCAGTAGCTCTTTGACCCATAATGAATCTTTCTTGGTATGTGAATTGACTATGTTGCACAAGTCAACGAAATCATCGAGGTTGCCAAACTTGGGGAGTCTAATATCCTTCACCGCCTGTTGATCTTTGGATTCAGTTTCTCTCGGATTTGGCAAAGTTACAAAGCCAATTTTTCTCAATAGTCAGAGGGATCTTTCCTGCAAATCAGAATTAAAATTGTTTAGAAATTTCTTACAGAACAATACTCGACAAAATATATGAAACGCGTAAACAAGAAGAAAACAGACCGATGCATACCTTTATATATCGCTAAGTCTGGTTGTTTGATAATTACTTGATCTCTACAACCTTTCTGATTACCTGCACCGTCTCTATTAGCGCCGCCATTTTTCTTCAGTAAGGGTGTCGTAAGAACAAAATACGACAACACCTCTGGGAGCACGAGGCATCCAGGGAGAAAGTTCGCATACAGAAGAGGCATGATGGGTGGAATTTGTTTTGTATTCTCAGACGTGACGCAAAATTTTGATAGTCTTCCCTTTTTCTTATGAAAATTTTCATGTCCTCATTGTAATCGGGTTGGTTGGACAAAAGGTGTAGACAATGTTTATTGTATGTAACCTGAGCCCGATGGGAGTCTAATATAAAAAGTCTCAAAATTTCGACGAAAGGATTCTGGTCATAGTAGTTGAATGCATCATTTTTCTCTTTGCATGTGGATTTATTGTTTTCTTTGTCCAAAATTCTTGTAAGTTAATCCTGATTTTGTGCTTAGTGTTTCTCCAAGTTGTTTTGTATCTTTACTGATATCCTTCTGCAAAACCTCTAATGTCGATTGACTTCATCGTATGGCACTAACGTGGCACCATTGACTCGAGATATACGGTAATGAAAACCAGTGACTTAACTCATGAGTATTAATAGAATTTGGAACTCTCTTTGAATTTCGCGTTCTTAAACTAAGACTGGGGATCGCCAATGCCAAAAAGATATCGGGGGTCAACGATTGGGACCCTATCACATAATTTTCTTTGGGTTAGTTCCTTTGAAAATTTCTGATGCCGAAATATTTCGGGGATCAGGAATCGGAGAAAAACCTTTAGCATCGTCCAAAAGTTTGTCACGGTTTGATTTCCTCCAACTCCGAGGAGCGCATCGGGTATCACCTATCAGTGATAACATTTCTTTCTTTTGAAGTATTTACTCATTTTGACTTTTCCTAATGTAGAAATGGATTGACAATCGGTGATCTCTGTAGTGATGCTCATCACGAAAGAAGACTCTTGTATGTCGGTGCCAAATTTCCTAAGTGCTTCGAGTGAAGTGCTTTGGCTATCTGATTCCTTATTTAAATGTTAAATCTTTTAAGTCGAGGATTTTCATAGTTTCAAGAAAAAATTTCAAAGACTTAACAAGACTCAAAAAAGGTAAGAAAAAACAAAATTTTCCAAAATGGAGACGAATTAGACAATGCAAAGAGATCAAGTGGTACCCAAAAAGTAAAATTGGACATATACTTTTAGGGTGTGTTGAGTGCTCAATAAATGGCGACTTACTGGGTTAAAGCGGGATCTCTATTTTTTTTCTTCAGGCTCGGATGTGTTGGACACACCTACCACACTTAGAGGGGGGGTGAATGAGTGTGGGGCTCTTTTTCCCAAAACTTCCCTCTTGCACAAAAACTCATCAATTAGCATTCAACATTTATTCATTAACCATTGTTTTCATTTATA
>SNQJ01S0046014.1:56067-91429 GCA_010110895.2 Picea sitchensis
CTGGGAGAATTGAAAGGAATCGAGATGATCGTACCACCCATCCTCCGAAATTCCTATCGAAGGTATCTCACATGCCCCGGATCATACCCGTCACGCAGATGTGACACAATAATTATTTAAAACATCCCGTCACAAGGCATTTATTGTTCCTCGACACACTTCATCTCATTGCCCCGCTCTGTTAAAAATTCCATATGTTCTAGATGTGTTATAGTGACCAGTTTGTGCTTATGCACCATAGGTGACTCATCCTGTGAGCTCAATTCGATCAACTTCTGGGCTCTGGGCCTTTGTCAAATCCTCCACGAATAAGGTAGATACGTTGTCAC
The DNA here is from genome assembly GCA_010110895.2 of Picea sitchensis. NCBI lineage: Eukaryota > Viridiplantae > Streptophyta > Pinopsida > Pinales > Pinaceae > Picea > Picea sitchensis. The sequence goes on from SNQJ01S0046014.1 coordinate 56,397, forward strand.
ACCATGGGAACTCCTCAAAACGCAAGACGAGGCCTGCAAGGTAGTTGAATCACCAGGCCTGAGCCACAAAATTCTCGGGACTCATTCTTATTTGCAGCGGGTGTTCTCAAGGCTTCAAAGGGAGATTCCAAACTTTGTGCGGATATGATGGTATCGCCCCATGTGGAGGCCGAAGTGGAAAAAGTTACATCGGAACAGAATAGGTTGGAAGCCATGCTTCCTCAATAGTAGATGCCGTGGAGGAGAAGAAGGGCCAGAAAAAATAAGGAAGTTGGGGGGGAAAGCCAAATCCTAATTGAGTCGTGCGCACGGTCAGTCGCCAAGGAGCTCCTAATGTGTGCTATCTGGATAGATCCTGTCATAACTCCAAGTCGAGGAAGTGGGAGCCGAATGAGAAAGATAGAAGCCTCAGGTTCTAACGTCTGAGGACCTAATTCGTAGTTGTAGCAGGCACAACTCTCCATAGCTGAAATTTACCAGGAGAATAGAGAATTACGTCGGCAATTGGCGGCAAAGAACCTTGAGGTGTCAGTTCCATAGGGTCGTGAAGGGAACACAACCTTGCTCAAGTGACAGCTTCGGGAAGCACAAGATACGATCGTGCAGTTGCCCGAAGCGCAAAGGGTGTCAGAAGAACAAAAGATGACAACACCTCTGGGAGCGCAAGGCAGCCGAGGAGAAATTTCATGCGCAAAAGAGGCATGATGGGCGAACTTTGTTTTGTATTCTCAGACGTGACGCAAAATTTTGATAGTCTTTCCTTTTTCTTGTGAAAAATTTCATGTCCTCAATGTAACCGGGTTGGTTGGCCAAAAGGTGGAGACAGTGTCTACTGTATGTAGCCTGAGCCCGATGGGAGTCTAATATAAAAAGTCTCGAAATTTTGATGAAAGGATTCCGGTCATAGTATTTGAATGCATCATGTTTCTCTTTGCATGTGGATCTACTTTTTTCTTTGTCCAAAATTCTTGTAAGTTAATCTTGATTTTGTGCTTAGTGTTGCTCCAAGTTGTTTTGTATTTTTATTGATATCCTTCTGTAAAACCTCCAACATTGATCAACCTCATCGTATGACGCTAACGTGGCACCATTGACTTGAGATATACAGTAATGAAAATCGGTGACTTAACTCGGGATTATTAATTGGAGTTGGAACTCTCTTTGAATTTTTCATTCCTAAACTAAGACTAGGGATCGTCGATGCCAAAAATATATTAGGGGTTGGTGATAGGGGAAAACCCTATCGCATACTTTCCTTTGGCTTAGTTCCTTCAAAAAATCCCAATGTCGAAATATTTTGGGGATCGGGAATCAGGAAAAAACTTTTAGCATCGTTGAAAAATTCATCGTGGTTTGATTTCCTCCGACTCCGATGAGTGCGTCGAGTATCGGCTATCGGTGATAACATTTATTTATTTTGAAGTATTTACTCGTTTCACCTTTTCCCGATCCCGAAAGGGATCGACAATTGGTGATCTCCACAATGATGCTAGTAACGAAAGAAGACTCATGTCTGTCGGTGCCAAATTTCCTAAGCGTGTCGGGTGAATTTCTTTGGCTATCTGATTCCTTATTTAAATGTTAAATATTTTAAGTTGAGGATTTTGATAGTTTCAAGCAAACTTTTCAAATACTTAACGAGACTCCGAAAAGGTAAGCAAACGAAACATTTTCCAAAATGGAGACGAATTAGACAATGCAAAGAGATCAAGTGGTACCCAAAAAGTAAAATTGGACATAGAATTTTAGGGTGTGTTGAGTGCTCAACAGATACGTCTGTTACAAGCTCTTAAATATGTTCCCATTTTCAATAAGTATATCAATGAAGAATGCATTAGAATACTAGGAAGAAAAAGGAAATATTCTCTAACCATAAATGTTGTAGGACAACTAGTTGACCTTATGCTTGGGAAGCTAATCGTACCTAAATAATTGGATCCAGGGAGTCCTTTAGTAAATGTTCATATTAATAACATCCTAGTACAAAATAATATTATTGATATAGGAGTTTCAATCAAGGTTATGACAAGTGATATTATCATAAGACTCAAGCTTTAGGGATTTCTGACTAATACCCCAACTGTCTTACAACTAGTAGATAGATTGATAGACAAACCTGAATGCATGTTGGAAGATATCATATTTTTCATTGATTCCTAAGAGTACGCTACTCACTTCCTAGTCGTTCAACCCAAGTCATAGTCCAATGGATATATGATATATAGTTTACAACAACAATTGATAAAATGTAACATATGCAACAAATACTCCTTAGAAAAGCTTGAAAAGACAATGAAAAGATAACATTGACTAAGTACAATGATAATAACTTGTCATAAGCAATTTCTGAAATGATTAGCTAGAAATTAATGTTGAGTATGCAGAAAATTTGCAGCAATTAGATGGTTGTAGCAAACATTTATAACAACAGTAAATAAGTTAGTGATCTAGGCTAAACTAGGGTTAGATATAGTTAGTAAAATATTAGGATAAGAGTGTTTGCATGTTTTATCAATCCTTCAACAAGAGAGAGGCAAGAACTAGTGCCTTCTAGGGATTATGGAGTCAAAGTGGACGGCTTCTTCTAAGGCTGCAAATCAATTTGATAATGCACAAAAGTCTAAGAGGGAAAATACATAGGAGATGAAGTAACTTAAGGCCCCCTATGCATTGACCTCAAGAGACAAGATGCTAGGGTGTAGGAAATTCTAGGCGCTAACACCTTGATCTCCTTAGGCTTCTTATGGAGTAAAAATTATGCAAAGATAACTAAGTCAAAATACTTAGAGTGCTAGCAATTTAGGTTGTAGGGTTTCACTAGTTACTAGATCAATTAAATGAAAAGATTAGCAAATACAAAGTGATAAAGTAGAAATTTAAGTTCCCTACTTCAAGCATTAAGTATACCATGCAATTTCATAATCTTGTATGAGAAAATAAAACCATACACAAACCATTCAATAGATGACAAAAACTGCATATTTTACTTACTTGCACCAAGGATAATCATGAAAATACCATGCAAGATCACCATAAAAACTTCCAAGATTGATCCAAGTTGAAAAAAATAGCCTTATACAAGAGTGTGCCTCACAATTTCAGCCAATAGCCCTCACTAGGGCACAAATTTCAGACCCCTTCTCTTGTATGAGAAGTTGTGATAATCAAAATGAATGTACTTTATGCTTATTTATACAAAACTTTGACCTTTAATTAATTTTAGGTCAAAACTAAGGCCGACCTAGCCAATTTACAATAAAATTCAATTTTCACATAATAAAAATTAATTATCATCTAAAGACACCTCCAAAGGTGATGGCATTCCCTTCTAGGGTGACGTTGAGCCTAAAATGTAGGGCGCTTGGCCTCTAGAGGCCCCAGATGATTCCCACATGTGATACCAGGCCCATAAATTCCTCCAAAATTAAAACCCTAGCTTTGGATGAAATATAGTGTCATGATGGTGATGTTCAGGGCCCTCAAGGGCCAACATCCATGTGGAAGAGAAGGGTTCCCCTGGGTCTAGGTATTCTAGGATGCCTCCAAAGGAAACATGCTTCTTTTTCTGGTACAAATCTTCAATTTCTTCTTACCCCTGAGTGGAGTTGAAAGATCCATTATGGGATTTAAGCCCCCATGAAGGTTCGAGCTAATCATTCCCTCATGTGTACATGTCCATCAGGAAAGGTCTTGTAGAAACAACACATACACCCTCCAGGGGTTCATAAGTCATAGGGATCATATCATGTAAATCACATCAAAGAATTAAATTAACCAAACATGTGCATCAAACCCCTTTAACCCAGACAAATGCTCAAAGACATTATTCAATTTGACAAGTTGGGTTTGGAGAAGGTCTCAGGGTGTCCTATTCAGATGACCTATCTTAAGTTTGGGGTGTTTCCTAGGTGGGATATAATCCAGGTCATGTAAATGTATGAGGTAGTATGGGTAAGTGTTTAGGCATGGGGTGCATGTAATAACAGGGAAATGTAAAGTCTTACCTATGGGTGCCTTTGTAGAGGGTGAGTTGCACCTTGCCATAAATGTAATTGTTTCCTAGCCCATTCATTTCCTTTTATTCTTATATTTATTTATTTTGATATTTTTGTTTTGTGCTTCAAGGGCATAGTTGAGGGCCACTTTCATGGCTTGATGACCAGAGGTGACAACGTTATCCACAAACATTTCATGAAAATGAGAAGGTTGGCTCTTGATAAGACCCACTTTCTCTTGGCTATGACACCAAGATCCACTACCCTGTTTTGGTGACCAGATAGGTGGTAGTGTCACACCGCTACATTCCCATGGTCATAATAGGTCGGCTCGTGATGATGCCTCCTATCCATCAACTAGTACCTTGAATGTTTATGTATCTTATGGGTCCCCTTTTCTTACTGAGAATATTTTCACTTATTTCTCGGGGATCCCTGGGTGAATCATATCAAAGGTTTCAACATTGTATTTTAACTCTTTCCAGCTACTTTTACCCTCTAGTACTTTAGCCCCTTCTTCCCACAAGGTAATGTACAACTCTTCCTAGCGTAGCCAATCCCAATTCCCAAAAAAGGATAGGGGAGATGGAAGGAATACATATGGAAACTGGTAAGTATGGAGGGACCAGATGATGATGTTTCACATACCCACCTAGTAGCAACCCATCCTAAAGGGAAACCAACTTACTAGGGAACCATGATACCCTTCCAGGTATAAACGAGGAAAAGAGAATAATTTCCAAGAAAATGTCATGAAATTAAGAAGGATTCAATACAACATATTCAAGTGCTTCAAAAATTAGAGTGACACATACCATGATACCTGGACTCATTAACTCATGGAGTAAGACCTACCGCTACTTGAGGACCAGGATGGTGGGATGGATACTACTACTAGTGATGAATGGACTGTACTAAAGAAAAGAGTGTCCCTCCGGAGCCATGTTCAAGTCATCTAGCTCCCGGTACTCCATGTCTAGAACTTGTGGGCCTCGAGAGGTGATTTCCTTAGTTATCCATAGGCTAGGGGATAACATCTAGATCCAACTCAGGGACATGTGCTCACCGTATAGTGCATGAGAACCTCAATATTGACACAATATGTACTTTCCCAAATCCCGAGGAAATTAAGGGAGATTGATGTAAAAAATAGGATATCCTATCTTTGTCACCTTAATAGGAAATCCCCACTCTCTAGAGATAGGAAAGTTCTACCCCAGAGGAGGAATCCCCGATAACCTAAAGGGATAGAAGATTAGGGTTATGTTCAAGATATATTCCCCCCTCTCATTAGTTACCAAAGTCACTAAATATGTTTCTAAAAATTGAGGTTAATGAAGTGCTTGATGTACCTTCCTAGAACAAGACAATATAGCATACATATACAATAATTCCAAGTACAAATATGATAATAAAAACTCATTAGACAATGGAAAGTGACAATAAGTGCTAGATGCTATAAAATTGCAGTAGTTAATAATCTTACAACGACAATTGATAAAATGTAACATCTGCCACAAATACTCCTTAGAAAAGATTGAAAAGACAATGAAAAAATAACAGTGACTAAGTATAATGATAATAACTTGTCATAAGCAATTTCTGAAATGATTAGCTAGAAATTAATGTTGAGTATGCAAAAAATTTGTTGTAATTATATGGTTGTAGCAAACATTTATAACATCAGCAAATAAGTTAGTGATATAGGCTAAACTAGGGTTAGAGATAGTTAGTAAAATCTTAGGGGAAGAGTGTTTGAGTGTTTGATCTATCCTTCAACAAAAGAGACGCAAGAACTAGTGCCTTCTAGGGATTATGGACTCAAAGTGGACGTCTTCTTCTAAGGATGCAAATCAATTTGATAATGCACAAAAGTATAAGAGGGAAAATTCATAGGAGACTTAGTAACTTAAGTTCCATTATGCATTGACCTCAAGAGACAAGATTCTAGGGTGTAGGCAATTCTAGGCCATAACACCTTGCTCTCCTTAGGCTTCTTATGGATTAAAACTTATGCAAATATAACTAAGTCCAAATCCTTAGAGTGCTATAAATTTAGGGCTCTTGGGTTTCAGTAGTTACTAGATCAATTCAATGAAAATATTGGCAAATAGAAAGCAAAAAAGTAGCAATTTAAGTTCCTTACTTCAAGCATTAAGTATACCATGCAATTTCATAATATTGTAGGAGTAAATAAAACCATACACAAACCATTCAATAGATGAAAAAAAATGAAATTTTTACTTACTTGCACCAAGAATAATCATGAAAATACCATGCAATATCACCATAAAAACTTCCAAGATTGATCCAAGTTGCAAAAAATAGCCTTATACACGAGTGCGCCTCACAATTTCAGCCAATAACCTTCACTAGGGTGCAAATTTCAGACATCTTCTCTTGTATGAGAAGTTGTGATGATCAAAATGAATGTACTTTATGATTATTTATACAAAACTTTGACCTTTAATTAATTTTAGGTCAAAAATAAGGCCGACCTGACCAATTTACAATAAAATTCAATTGTGACAATAAAAATTAATTAGCATATAAAGACACCTCCAAGGGTGATTTCATTCCTTTCTAGGGTGACATTGAAGCCTAAAGGTTGAACTTTGAACCTAAAATGTAGGGTGCTTGGCTTCCAGATGCCCCAGATGATGCCCACACATGCCACTAGGCCTATAAATTCCTCCAAAAATAAAACCCTAGCTCTGGATGACGTCTAGGGAATGATGGTGATGTACAGGACCCTCAAGGGCCAACATCCATGTGGAAGAGAAAGGTTCCCCTGGGTCTAGTTCTACTAGGGTGCCTACATAGGTAATGTCCTTCTTTTTTCTGGTACAAATATTCAATTTCTTCTTACCCTTGGGTGGGTGTTATACATCAAAATTCCTCACTTCGACAATGTCACATTCTCTTTGTCACAAGTGTCATAAGTGTCACTCTTTTTTTGCAAGTGTCGCAAGTGTCACTCTTTTTTCGCAAGTGTCGTAAGTGTCTCATTCTCTTTTTGTAAGTTTCACATCATGAACGAAACCATGAAAACACTTGATACAACCCCTAAAACATGTCAGAAGAAGAATCCCAATCATTTGACAGTCGGAAAAAATGTTTGTCTAGGGAATTGTTCATTTTGGAAACTTTTGGGAAGATAATCACTCCCCTAATCATACAAAAGGAGTGATAGTTCTCGTTTTCCATCTCAAGGGAAGCGTTGTAGTTCTCTGTTTCCCATTCTAAAGGAGTGATGAGTTTGTTGAGGAAATCTTGGGAGAAATCCCATTTTTTTCTAAAGATATTTATGGATGGATCAAGTTGGTTTGACTCGAATATAACTCCAGGGTTTCAGATAAGGGAGATACCATAACTATTGGATCCATATCCTCAACTAATTCCAAATATACCCAAAGTAGTTGAGCCTCTCAGAGCCTACAAATGGAGGAATTCCCATGGTAAACAAAAAGAGAGAGAAAATCAACAAAGCATTGTTATTTTGATTGTGGATCTTTCGAGCAAGGGTTGGACGAGGAGGACTTGGAGAGGTTGTTGCAACATCATTTGAATATTGTAAGTTTCCTCTTGAAGTTCTCATTAATATAATTGGCCTATTTCCTTCAAGTATGTGTTTACATGTGCTTGTATATGCTTGGCTTAATCTTCATATATCGACTGATTTTATCTAATCCATTAGAGTAGGAGACAATCATTTGTTTCTTGTTGTCCATTGCAGGTACTTTTTGGAGCTCGCAGATTGGATTAGATTGAAAAAACGTCATAGATGAGGTACATTATACTTCCCCTCCTTGTCTCTTTTTTGATGGACAAAATGAATCTATATGAATGGTAGTGTCCAAATGATTGTTTTTGTCTTGGTTTAGGGGTCAATAATCCAAGGGGAAGTTCACCTATCCACAGGGGAATATTTTCATAACAGAAATTGGCGACTCCAATAGGGAGTGAATTTTCAGTTTGTTGTTTCATTGGTTTATTCGTGACCTTTGTCTATCCTTAGATCCTATTTGTTGATTTAATCGGTCTTTACATCTCTTTCATCTTTTCTAAGTTGTCTCACTGAGTCTCTTACATAATTTTCCTGAGTTACTGAGATTTTTGAACCTCTTTCTCAAACTTTCCCTAGAACTAGCACCTCTCTGTAGTTCAATTCAAAGCATTGTTACTTGATCAATGCTCCCCTAGAGTCTACTAGGGAGCGTTACAACGTTATGGTTCTTTGGTTACCAAAGCGTCAATTTTCCTTTCTTTGGGAAATTATAGGCTTCCTTTCTTACTGGGTATAGTCTTTGGATCTCTTTCGCTAACTCAAGTCTTATTTTGTTTTATCTTGTCATTTGTTTGACTCAAACTTACTACCTTTCACTCTTTTATTCCTTATTGATTTCGTGTTTCCTTATTGCAAAATCGACTGTTTCTCTCAAAATTGGTTTCTTTTTCCACTCTTCTCAATTATCTGATTGATTGGAGGTTTTCACAAGGAAGTTCATTGATCACAATGTTGTTTTCTTTATCTTTGATCCCTTACTCAATTCCAAAAGACTATAAAGTGCAAATTTTGGTTTCTTAGTGTTTTTCTTTGAGTGAATAGTTTGGTAGTTTTTTTTCCAGTCTCTTGCTTACTGATGAGAGTGTCTTTGTTTGTATGTTTTTTCTTCTTACTTTTTCGAATCACAATAGTGAACCTTTTTCATTATTAGTGAAATAATGAAGCATTTAGACGAACGTCTTAGTTTGTATTCACAATCAATAAAGAAATATTTGTATGCATTGGTTTTGGATATTGAAATTTTTTCTTTATAATTTGGCAATTGTCTAAATTCTTGTTTGAGAACAAAAATCATAAAATTTTGCATTATTGAGTGTTTGTTAGTCACAAAAGAAAAGAAACTCTTCTCCTTCCCGTAACTAGAAGTTCATTTAAAATAAAGTTTTCATATCATTATTTTTACCTTCTTGTGGATTCGAGTCTCGAACATCATCAGTTTCACTATCATTCACCCTTGTGTAACAAACAACAATGAAAATGAGCGCTAATTAAAATTGAACTAGAAATTTTTATTTTTTGGATATTTACACCAACAATAGACTAGGAATATAGCTTTGGAATAGGCTCTGAGAATAATAGTCCAAAGTATTCAATACAAACTCAAAATGTTTTGATAGGGAGAGCAAATCCAACCTTTGTATAAGCATAGTTGGGATCCCACTTTCACACAGAGGTTAAACACAAGATCGCATGTGGGAGAGAAACAAAGATTATCCCTATGAGGCTTAACCAATCGTAGTATTATGATCATATATTGGGAATTCTTCTTGAGGATCAAATGCTTTCATTTGGTCTTGGAGCTTCATAAATTTTGAATCAGTTTGGGGTCCTCTAGATTTTACCAGTCCATTTGTCCTCGGTTCTCTTGAATAATTTTGGACTTGATATACTTCCCATATGTTTAGACTCGATTAGTGATTGTACCTGCACAGAGGCTGACTGCGATTTGGTATCCTTAGTGGACATAATATTTAGGGTCCTTACATGAGGTGATGATGAAAGGAAGTATTTACTCTACCTGGAACAAATGTTGGTCAAACTCAGTCGGGCTCCTTGAAGAGTAAACCAGGGGTAAAACCATGAGGGAAATTGGACCAAGGTGTAAGTCTGTTAAGCAGGACGCCAATGTAATTGGTCCAACCATTCATATCCTATCCCCTTCTCAATTTTTTTACATGATGTTGTATTTCATCACCAACTAGTACGTTCATTGAGAGAAGACATTTTTTTTCTTGTTGGTTTTCTAGATTTCTTAGCAAGTGTTGTTTGTTTACTTTAGTTTTCCTTAAAATTGGTATTATGTCTGATAAATGTATTTGTATATTACATAGGATGCAAGGGTTTCCTCTAGAAGTCTATGAACCCTTACCTTCTAACTCACATGAAGACACTTATCGCGAACAACTCGAAAACCTTTTAGACATTGGGAGTGTTTCCACTCCTTTGGTAGAAAATCCTAAGAGAGCTTTAGTTACAGTTCAGGAAGGTTCCACCCTTACTACAAACCCAGCTTTGGAAATTCCTCATGATATTCTCCTTGTCCAAGTGGATTCCTCAGGTAACATTGTAGTAGAAGATCACCTTGGCCTACTGTCAAGACCATACAATCAACTAGACATGGAACCAATCCAACCAACTTTCAACAAAGAATAAACTACCCCTGTCTTCTCTATTGAAATGGTAGATCCATGACAAACTCATGTTCGTTCTATATGGAGAACTCCATCAGGTCAGATTCTTTATGGAAAAATTAATTTTGGCCAACCACTCTTTGACCTTCCACATGCATATACCACTACCGGTGTGGATGTGAAACCATCAGGTCAACCTATTGACCATCCCATCAATCAAATGATCAATCCCACTACCACTTTTGGACAGGTTAAAAGTGAAACATGAGTCATCTTACCTAGTCATTTGCAAAGTACCCTGATGGTTACGCCTACCATCCTTCTTCAAGCAATAGCTTCATATACTCCACAAAACCCTGTTGGGACACCTTCACATCAAAGGATGGAAAACCGTTCCACAAAAAAAAACCCAACTACGAGAAAAATCCCTATTGGGGGACAACCCCAATTCAATGGACAAATCCCTACCAAAGGGAAACCATTCTTTGGCGCACAAATTCCGACTGGGGGGAAACTCCTTTTTACCATTCAAATCCCAGTTTCTAACCAACCGATGGCAGGAGGACAATTCCAACCTTCGTTTATTGGAAACCCATCACAACCCTGGGGACCATCCCACTGAGAAATTTTTCCTCGGCCACATCAGGGAGGATCATCAAACCCCAACCCACAAGGAGGAATATTAAATCCCAATCCTTCTGGATTACAGTATGGACAACCCTTCCTGGGGGTCCAAAATCCCACTTGGGGTCCTCAAGGCCAACCATCTTTTCCTCTCCAAGGGAAAATTCTTCACCCTCATCAAGGTCAATCTAGTTACCCTCCCCAAGGGAAAACTAGTTATCTTCCTCAAAATAGTCAACCTAACTATCCTCCCCTAGGTTACACTAGTTATCCTCCCCAGGTCCAAATGGGTTTCCCTTCTCCTTTTATGAAAATTTCTCAACAAATGAATCCTAATTTTGTTGGTCAAATTCAACAACATATGGAGGACCTGCTGGATACAACTATCCACCACAACCAGTTTATGATCCTATTGGTGTTCCTATGCCACACCAATATCATCCTCAATCCAATCGATAGTTACCATTCTTAGCCACTTTATATCTACCGGATATATCGAGATTAACAAATGATCCCATATTACACTCTCCTTTTTGGCCCATCATTCCTGCCAAATTACCTTATGATATTCCAAAATTTGACGGTAAACCTGGTGAAGACCATAATAATCACATTATGAATTTTCATCTATGGTGTTCATAAAATTCACTGATGGATGATTCTATCCATTTACGTCTTTTCCAGCACACACTTATAGGTTCAACGGCTAAATGGTACATTGAGTTATGACACGAAATTTTTCAAGACTTCAATTCACTTGCTATGGCTTTTCTCACCCACTTCCAATTTCCTATCCACTACGAAACTGATATAGAAATTTTGAACTCCCTTCATTAGAAAAAATCCATACATATTTTTGATCATATTCACGAATGGATATGATGACGACACTTAATCAAATAAGCCATTCCCGATCAATTGCTAGAGGAATGGTTCACCAAATCTCTATTACCCCCTATTGCTCGAGATGTAGCCATGGGTGGTGTAGTTACAGAAGAGGAAGCCATTTCTCTTGCTTAGTATATATATTTGGTTTACTCCCGATCCAATACTTTATATGAATTTATTCCAAACACTCCCCGTACATCAACTGATCCATCAAAACCATCCTCCACCGATCATTCGGATGGAGTTATCAATTCTGTCAAAACCTAGTATGGTTCACAGTCGATCGGCACAAACAATCATTCAATCACTGCCCCAACTATCGGGAAGACACAAATCTCATCAAACTCCACCCTAACTCAAGTATCCAAAGGGAATTCAGTTGAATCTGCTTCTCCACGACAATCATAGGGGTAAACGAAAACTAAGAATAAACCTAAGAAAAATAATAATCAAATGGAAAATCCAAAAACACAACACAACCACCTTCTATTGAAAATAAACTGTAGCGCAAACTGAAATTTCCATGTCTCATTTGTGGTGAAGATCACTACACATGAGACTATCCCCATCGATATGAAGTTGCTAAATTTTTTAAAGGAGATTCTCAACTCGATGTATTGACACAACCTTTTCCACAACAATAGTCACTAGTTGCATAAAATCCTGCACCTCCAATAGGAAGTAATCCAATTCATCCTCCTAATGAGGAAGCTTCATTGAGTGCACACATTTATATGTTTAATGGGCTATATTTGACTACTCGCACTATGACGTATGACACACCACTAGGTAAACCCTATAAGTAAAACGTAACTACTGGAACTACACCGGATCCATCGTCCACTTTAGTTACTCCTCCCTCTGGACTGCTCCATATTGAGAAACCAAGATTTGACTCTATTCTATGTCCACAAAAGAGCACAATCTTAAAGTCGACCTTTAATCTTAATTCTCGTGTTTCTCAAAACTACAAAATTGTTGAAGATTTGTCCCAAGCACCTTGTGTTATGTCATCTATCGAAGTTCTACAACACTGACCTAGCTAACGTAGAACTCTCTTGGAAACCATTGCAGCTATAGATCCCAAGTCATTCAATAATATCACTTTCAACCTAGATAATTTCAAGTCATGAATCTCTCACCAACTTTCTTTCCAAATCGATGTTGTTGTCCACAATCAACATATTCATCGCACGATCTTGGGTGAGGGGGCTTCCACATGTGTCATGTCCTTGGCTTGTTGGAAAGGAATTAAATCACATTTTCTTAATCAATCTTTCACCATGTTAAAATCATTTTATGGAAGAGGTTTCCGACCTCATGGATTATTACAATATTTAGCCGTTCAACTTGGAGGCAAAAATGTTTTTGTAGATGTTGAATTAGTCGATGCTCCCCTTAATTATAACATGTTTCTAGGAAGAAGTTGGGTCTGTCCTATGACTGTCATTGCTTCATCAGTTTTTTGATGTGTCCAATTCCCTCATGAAAGTAAAATTGTGACCATCGATCAGTTATAATACTGCAACCCTGATGCTCGCACTCAAACAACCAACAATATTATGTTTATGGGGGACTCAAATATTACTTATGAAAGTGTTGGGGTAGGTATCCTAAAAGATTCTTTGTTCACAGGTACTTTCCCTACACCTCTTCTTCCAACCATGCAACACATTGCAATGGTTAATATGATTTAAACTATGGTACATCAATCCTTCGAACCATTTGATCCATGGATCGTACCTAGTCCCTTAGAGTTCAATACACTAGGTGGCACTATGCCATGCCACTTAGTCCTATAGAGGCTGAATACAACTCCATTCAATCTGCCTCTCCTTCATTGGACGACCAACATCTGTTGGCATTTACTTCATATTCTCTACCATCCTAGTTAAACTCCCTATCCTCCACTTTCGATTACATCCTACATTTTTTTCCATCAAATGAATCTATTATGGAAATTCTTAGCATCGAGCAAGAACCATGGGATGACAACCACTATCATTCATCCTTTCTTCCCAGTTTGGATGAAATCGAGAAAGATATTTCCTCTATATTTCCTACTGATATCATCGACTCTCCCCAATCTCCAATACTCACTCATGATACCATCTCTGAGGGGAATTTGGGAAATATCTCTGACACGATTACTGTCGAGATATCCATAAAAGAAGGTATTGCAAAAAACATACAACTAGGTGCCAATTGTTTAGCTGAAGAGGTTGAAACTTATACCTCCTTGTTTAAATAATTATGTGACATCTTCGCTTGGATATATGAAGAAATTTCAGGGATTAATCCTTTGATTGTTGTGCATGAATTAAAAACTTACCCAGGAGTCAAACCTGTGAGACAAAAACTTCGCCTGGTTCATCCAAAAAAAAAACTGCGGCAATCAAGGCAGAAGTCGAAAAATTATTAAAATATGGTTTTATTTATCCCATCCCTCTAACCAAATGGTTTTCTAACATCGTTATGGTAGCTAAGAAACAAGGGAAAATTTTTGTTTGTGTTGATTATCAGGAGATTAATAAGGCTTGTCCAAAGGACAATTACCCTACACCCTTTATCGACCAAATTATTGATTCTTGCGCCACAAGCATCATTTTCTCTTTTATGGATGGTTTTTCTAGATATAAACAGATCGACATTTTTCCGGCTAATAAACATAAAATAGCCTTCATCTGCTCATGGGGGACTTTCACCTATCAGAAATTACCTTTTAGCCTTAAAAATGTTGGAGCCATTTTTAGTGGGCTATGTCGTATGCGTTCCACGACATCAAAGATATCATTGAACCTTATCTTGATGACTTTCCATCTTACTTGACTGATCAACGAGATCATATTGGTCACCTAAGAGCCATATTTCTTCGATGCAGGTTTTAAAAAATATGTTTGAACCCCCATAAATGCATTTTTCGTTGTTAAATCAGGCAGGCTCCTTAGCTTCGTAGTGTCCAAAGATGGGATTAGGGTAGATTCCTTAAAATTCAAATCCATTCTCGATTTACCCCCTCCCAACAACCTTCCCCAACTCCAAAGTTTTCAAGGGAAGGAAAAATTTCTCCATCATTTTATATGCAATTACGCTGAAATTACTAAAGGATTTATGAGATTGTTGCAGAAAGATACCCCTTTCATCTGGGATGCAACTGCTCAATGCTCACTTGATGATCTCAAGCGTGATTTAACGAATACACCACTTTTTCATCCACCGAATTATGTGAAATGTGACATCCTTTATTTGGTTGCCTCGACTTCCACTATTTCTATGGTGTTAGTACAAGAAGTTGATGATGGCACCAAACATGTGAACTACTATTTGAGTTAGAGTCTATCCAGTCCTGAACTCCGATATTCACATGTCAAAAAGTTGGCTTTGGCAACAGATATCACCGTCCAAATGAACACTATATTATGTTACGCACTACCATGGTCATTATCGACTCTAAACCCATGTACCACATATTGAATCGTCAAGTACTTGGGGGAAAATATTCGAAATGGATCATCATTCTCCAAGAATTCGATCTCAAGTTTGCCAAAGCCAAAGCTAAGAAATCGTTGGTTTTTGTGAAATTAATTTGTGATCTTCCCCATACTGATGAGAATATTGAGCCCAACGATTCCCTTCCTAATGAATCCTTGTTCCTCATTAGTACATCATATCCATGGTATGGAGACATTATTCTCTATCTCCAAACCCAACGCTTTCATCCTGACGTTTCATGTGATGAACGAAGTCACATTAGACACATTAAAAGCAATACCTTATCATTGGTGACACCTTGTACCACCGTGGAATTGATATTGTTATACGACTTTGCTTAACCCATGACAAGGCTAAACAAGTTTTAAATGATTGTCACTTTGTAGCTTGTGGCAGTCATCTTTCTGGGATGGCTACAGCCCAAAACATTTTACGTGCCGGTTTTTTTTGGCCTTCCATATTCAAATATTGCATTAAAAAATTCCCACCCTGTCAGATATTTCAGAAGAAAGAACGTACCCACCCATCTCAACTTCATCCCATTACCGTTGTTGGCCCCTTTTCCAAATAGGGTATCGATTTCATGTAATGTAATCCTACCTCAATTGGGGGGCACAGTTATATTATCGTTGTCGTCGTTTATTTCACTAAATGGGATGAGTCTATGCCTACATTCCTTAACAATGGTTGAAATTCAACACTTTTTGTGTTCAATCACATCATCACTCGATTCAGTGTCCCACAAGGTATTGTAACTGATCATGGATCCCATTTCTAGAACCAAATGATGGGAGAATTGTGCACAAAGTTAGGTTTTCACCATGAAAATCCATCTCCCTACTATCCTCAAGAAAATGGACAAGTTGAAGCCATCAACAAAGTCCTAAAAACCATGCTTCAATGCATGGTGGGAGTGAAAAAAACCTCTTGGAATTTGTAGCTCTTCTCTGCACTCTAGGATTATCAAACTTCAACTAAAACTGCCACTGGATTTACACCCTTTCAGCTGGTATACATGATAGAAGCAATATTAGTGATCAAATGTGAGATTCCTTCTTTGAAACTCACTATAGAACTACTACCCCATACTTCTGCTGAAGAGGAAATATTTTTTATCTCTAACCAATATGGATGAAACCCATCGTGATGTTTCTCTCATCAACGAGACATATAAAAAATGCATCAAAACTCAATATGATAAGTTCATCCAACCTCGCACTTTTGTAGAAGGATATTTGGTCCTAGTCTATGATCAAGATCATGACAAACTTGAGGCAGGAAATTTAGAACCCATGTGGCATGGGACATACATCATAAAACGTGTGTTACATAGAGGAACCTACAAGTTAGGGGATTACGATGGATTATCTCTCGGTGAGCCTTGAAATGGGATTTACCTCAAGAAGTAATATGCATAAAATATCTCGCATGTGTGATTTGTACATTATTGTACTATATTCTTTTGATATGGTATGTCTTTTCTTTTACATGCATGAGTTTTTCCCCAGCTACTTATACTTTGATTTGTGATTGAATCTGTAGATGACATCATCTTTTCCCATCTATTTTTGGGTTTGCAGATGGCACTAGTCGACATACCTAGAATACCGCCTCTGCAACTTGGGGCATTTACCACTCTGGTGAGTTGGTGAGTTTATGAGGAATTTTTCTTGGATCTGCAACCAATAACAATGCATAATACCATGTTGTCATCAGACTTTTAACTGAATCTTATCAATTGATTATCAACCTTGATTCTCAACTCATGGTTTTTCAACTAAATCGTGAGTACGTCGTTCACAATCCAGTTTTTCTACGTCTCCATCTAAGGTCGTTGTCTCAAAAGATCTTTTGAATTTCTAAAATATAGACATATATCGAGAGAACTCAATACAATTACAGATTCGTTAGAAAATTATATGTTATATTAGTACATTGTGCACAGATAAATATTTAGGACATAAAGAAAATAAATTAAAACATCACATAAAACAAAAACACAATATAAGAAGCCACCACAAAAATCGTTTCTATATAAGCATGATAGCAAAAGTTTTGTTAAAATACATTGTCCAAAAATTGCATAGTAGGGAAAAAAATGGGCCTTTATGCCCATAGAATCATCATAAAATACTAAAAGTGTCTGGAGACTATACTCGTCCCCCTACACCACAGTGTGCTCGACATAGCACGTGACTAGTCTTGCCACTCGTCGTAGCAAATGATTGAGACCCTCAGACACCCAAAATGTATGTATCTAAAGATGCAAGGGTACATCTCATATCCTCATAGAAGGAATGCTCATGGTCAAACCATGGAGGTTCCTCTCCACCTCTAGGAGTCCTCATACTTCGACATCATGCTCTGTCGTTGCCTGAGCATCTCCATGACGTCCTAGCATTGGAATATTTTTTGTACATGACACACCTATGTTTTCATGATGAAATGACTTAGATCCCTCTTTGTACAACCAAAAACATATAAAAAAACAAAAATGTTGCTACAAGTTTATGATCTTTTGTACTTTATACATCCCACTATGTACCCTCGGGAAGCACTAAATCTACACTATCCCTGAAATCCACCCTAGCATATGGGAAATCCTCTATCACCACAAGCTTCCTCCTCCACCATGAAAATAATTAAACAGTAAATCAAAAGGACAAGGGTCCATTCCCCAACCTAGGGGAAATACTAGTCCACCGCTTCATACGGGGCTCAGTCATGGGGTGTGCTATCAATGCAACTTGTGGTTGCATATGTGGAACTTGCTCCAAGAAAAATTAAACCAAGAAGGATCCATACTCAAACTGTTTCTCCCTACCCATTCGACATTTGGAGATATTCTCCTTAATGCTCCTTAAAAACCTCGCACTCTAGTTAAATAGCCTAGGTTCCAAGCACTAAATGGCATAGGATATCTGGGACTTGGAAGCAATATGAACACTAGTACTTCCTACCAGTTTTGTGATAGCAAAGAGGATGGATCAAAGAGATAATTCCATCATGTATTTAATGATAATCCTCCCTCCTACCAAGTGTTCCCATGGTATACAATATTGGAAAACATATTCCTTTGTTGGCCATGGAGTGGACCGATGTCTATTCAAAAGAATAGGTTCTCCTCTCCTTGAAAGAACTATTTAAATCCAAATGGTGGTTGATATATTTAGAGAAATCACACAAAGACAAAGTATTATCATTGATGTTTTAAATGCTTGCTCAAATTGTCTGCACAAGTGTGTTCTTCTTGATACAAATTTGTAGTTGTTATCATTTACTTATCGCTATCATCTACTTGTCAGTTGTTGCATACATAGACAACCAACATATATTCACAAGTTTATTGTCTTGTTGAAGCATAATTATCATTTGTTATTGCATTTAACACTTGTTGTTGTATTGGTAAGTGGAAGGTACACTTTATATTTATTTTTCTTCATCCTTCAAGACTTAAACTTGACTTGAGTGACCTAGAGAGAGGGGTAGTTTACTTATCATTTATTTCCCTTCATCAACCCACTAGGTCTAGGGACGTCTCCCTTGGAGAAGGTTTTTCCTCCTAAATAGAAAATGGTATCATATTGGGGTGACAGTGACACGATTACCCTTTTGTTACACCAATCTCAACCTACTTTCCTTTAGGCTTTGGGCAAGTACAGGTTGTGTGATAACATTTTGGGCATCGTTGTTAGGGAACATTGAGTCAATATTCCTCAATGACACTTTTTCGATAAACCTTTGCTTCAAATCCTTCATCTTACGAAGCTTACCTGGCGACTTCGCTGAGGGTGATTCCCTCACTCCCTTTGATAATCATTAAGAGGATATCTGGCGACTCCACTAACATTTTCTAAGGTGCCACCTTACTCTCAAATTTAGGATCATGGGGCCTTGGGAACAAGTGTATTTGACTATTGATTTCAAAAAATTTCAAGGATACCCGCATTATTTTGATATAAAATGGTTAAACAAATCTCCAAGATTCAGAGGCCTCCCAATTACTCACATTGTATAATTCTTGATGTATATAAGTGAGATAGAATTTTAAGGGGAGGATGTCATGGTAAAATTGTTCATACTTTCCTTGCCATAATTTTTGCAAGATTGGATTAAGGGTTGTTGGAAACATAAGGGTATATCATTTTACGTAGACCTCATCATTAGGTTTATTTAGTTTTTGAAACCAAAATTCCAGACATATGAATATGTCATTCAAAATATCGCAATATCCCTAGAGGACGAGGAATTTACCACTGAGATTGTGGAAGATCTCAGGGACGTGTACCATACTCAATACCAAGAATCCTCTGATGTAGAAGGTGAGATTTATGAAGAAGGTTGTCAACCCCTTGAAGAGGAGCAATATTTTTCCCATGATTCAATAGAATGCAGTAAAGACTTGACTAAAGAAGTGAGTTATGAATATGACGCACTGGTATTCGCTCCTTCATCTGATGAAGCTCTACAAGATCCTATCTCTCCTACACAATACGAAGAGAATGAGGTGATTCTTTTCCTTTCCAGGTTTTTTATGACACTTTTTTCTATGATTCATAAGGTGAAGAATTAAAGGAAACCTTTGAAGAGATAGGTCCTTCATTTTCTAATGAAGGAGAAAAGATGATTAAAGAGACGAGTCTTGGGGAAGATGTATTGGATTCTCTTCCATTTGATAAAGTCATCCAAGCCTTTGATGCTCCTACAAAACAAGAAGTGAACATGGTAAGTTACTTCCCTTTCCAATATTTTGATGATGCTTTATTTTATGATTTGGAAAGAGAAGAAGTATTATAGGAGCCCTTGGATGCATTAAATCCTTCATGTTATGATAAAGGTAGTGACATGGCTGATAATATTGATGAGTACATACATGTTGGAAGATGTAAGTGGGATGTGATTGGTTCTCATGAGGATCCCATTTATGATATGGAAGGATATCTTCAAATGTTTTCTTTACAATAACCATATGATGTTCCTAATAATTTTGACGTTTGGAAACAATATGATGATATAATTACAGAAGTTTTCCTAGCACTCAAGGATGACCCAGTGGAATGTTCTCCTGATGATTTTCAGTCATACCTTGAGGATTTTGATGAGTATTCCATTGATCACTTGGGTTTATTCTATGAATAATATTATCAACCGTCATTTTTCTCAAATTTTGATAAAGGTGAGGACATTGCCTTCCTGAAGCAGGATACTTGTGACAAGGTTTTCCAACTCCCTCTAATTTCTTTACCTCGTTATGTCACTAAGGATGGAATTGGGGAACATGTCTCGTGTTTCAAGTTTTGTTTAGGGAAACAATTTCTGTTAGAATTCAAGCGGAGGTTGAATTCCTTAAGAAATTTATTATCTCAATCTTTCAACTTTCCCCTGAGAAGTTGTCAATTTCCCTCTAAGCTCTTGTTAATCCCTTCTCAAACTCTGGGGAGTGATGATGTCCAAGGTAGTCAACCCTCTGACTCTTTGAGCCATCCTTTTAAGTCATTGACCTCTCACGATCCTTTTCTGAGATGGGTTGATAAATTTTATAGAAGGGTGACTTGGAATTATTTTGTCCCTCCCTCCTGCCTCCATGAGATAGACTTTACGACTTCCTAGGACATAATGCATGCTCTAACTCATGTTTATTTTATGCTTGAATTGTCATTTTTTTGGTTTATGATGAAGCACAATGATCCAGATTTATGAGCAGAATGAAAGGAACAACATACTAAATACAATAACATAGATATACAGAGAAAAACAAAAGATATCCAGTGAACAATAACTTCTATTGAATAAATAAAATAAGCTGAAACTGTAAAACTGTAGAACTAAAAGCAACTTCCTCGAATGGTGGTAGCTATCTCTAAGAAGAGATGTGACTTATACATGCATATGTCTAATAAGAATGATTAAAGTGAGGCCCCATAGGCCTTTTTAACATTACTCATGAATGCCAAAACCATAGACATCCAAAAAACTAACCCTAGGAGATGAAACACCAAAAGTTATGTGGTCCCTGATGGGTGAGTTGGCACCTCAACTTCACGGGGTCGTAACTTTTTCATACGACCTCTATTTTAGGTGTGTGATAGCCCGTTGGAAAGGTATTTTCGAGAAATACACATTATGTCATCAAAATCTAACTTTGCCTACCGTTTGACTATGGCAAGCCAAAAAAACATTATTTAGGGCCCCAAAATGGCCCTAGAAGTACAAAAATATGTACTAACATGAAAAATTATAAAATAATCCATTTGGATTAGGTGGGAGGCCACCAATATCCACCTGGAAGCTGTGTAGGGCTTCAGACAACCTCAAAAGTGTAAAACCCACAATTACAAAGAATTACATAAGAACATGATGAACTAACAATTGTCAAGAGGAGCTAGTTGGAATAGGTGGGTGGCCAACAATATATACTTGGATCATTCATCCCCCCCTAGGAACTAATGGTCTCCAATGCATTGAGTGCCCCCATCAAGTGAGGAAACTTCTGTTGAATTTGGCCCCGACTGAGCCACTTGCCTTGGTGTAGGATTTTCCCTACCTTGACAACTCAATAAAGGTGGATCCTCTGCTAGCGAGTTCCATTGACCTATGTGTCCACTATATGATTAGTGGATGCATGTTCCATGTAGTTAGGGTCGATCTCTATTGGTTTCAACTGTTCTCTGATCTCTGAGGTGTACAATAATGGTTGAAAATATAGCTGAAGGAGGTCCACATTGAACATTGGGTGCAAGCCAAAGAAGTGTGGAGTGTTGAGCTCAAAAAATTTGCTACCCACAACCTTGGTGATAGTGTAATGCCCATAGAGAAGTGAGTGGAGATTCTGATGGGGCCCTATAAGGCGCTCTTTCTGCAAATGTAACCAGAACTTGTCTCCCACCTGAAACTGGTGTGGTATTCGATGTTGATCATGGAATTTATTATACTTATCATTTGCTTTCTGCAAAATCTCATGGACCTGTTGGTAGATGTGTTGAATCTGCTCAATGAATCTAGTGCCTTTATCTACCTCAGATTGAACATGGGAATATTTTGCCAGTGTGGTTTTAAGATTTAGTGCAACATCAATAGGACCCAAGGGTTGGAATCCCAGCCCCACCTGAAATGGTCTATGGCCAATGGAGCTATAGAGAGCCCTGTTGTAGTTTTGTTGAACATAGAGAAGAATCTCATTCCATTTACGTGGATGCTTATAGTTGTACATGCGCAAGATCTGCACAATCATCCGATTGACGGCCTTTGTCTGGCCATCAGTTTGGGGGTGGAAAGAAGTGGATTTAGTGAGATTGGTGTCCAACAGTGACCAGAGACTCGACCAAAATGTGTCGAGGAGCATACTGTCCCAATCTGAGGTGATGGACTTTGGTATCCCAAAATGGACCCCACACCCGTTCAAGAAGATCTTGGCAGTATCTATTGTGGTGACGCTCTTCTTTCAGGCTGTGATAATGGCCATATTCAAAAACCGATCAACCACCACAAATACACAATCATTTGCATGCTTGGTGGATGAAAGGACATACATGTAATCCATCGAGATGGATTTACAAGGCCTCTCAGGAGTAGGAAGAGGGGTGTATAAGCCTTTCTTCTTGATGGATGGCTTGGAAATGGCATAGACAATGCAAGATATAATATACTTGTTGACGTCTTGTTGAAGTTTTGGCCAATAAAAATGTTTTTGTAGAACGAACACAATTTTATCCATGCAAAAATTTCCTGCCAACCGATTGTAGTGAGCCTCCCAAATCATCTTTTCATGCTCTCTTGTGGGAACACAAAGGTGGCACAGATGGCATAATAGTCCATCCTGGATGTGAAAATCAGTGACACTCACTCATGTACCCAAGATTTGATAGGTGGTGGAAAAGTCAGGGTCACACTGATAAAGTTGGAGCCACTCAGATGCCTCATGCCCACAGGAATGGAGCACTATGGTGAGTACAAAAATAGGAGGGAGATTGAGGTATTCAGTGTTATAACCCTAAAATGCACCATACAGGTTTACCTGTCATCAGGCCAACTCATGCCTCTTCCTAGCCAAAGCCATGCTGAACAAATCCTCAAAAAACCATTTAAAACAAGCAACCCGTGCCCTAACTTCTCACTGGGCATGGGCAACTGCTTGCTGTCCTTTTACTGCACGCGGGCATCCGCGGGCTAACCCAAAACAGCCCGCGGGTACCTAACAAAGTAAAAAATCAAGAAAGTTTCCACCGAGACACGAGGCTTTTTGTCAGTTAACTGGAACTCTTCGCCATGCATGGCCGAGAGTTCGCCTAAAACCCTAGCTCCTTCTAGCCTATAAAAGGAGGGGTAGGGGTACTATTCAAAGGAGGAAAAATCGTAGCAAAGGAACTCTGCCAAATTGCCAAGCCAGTTTTGTCCCAACCCTTTAGCCTTGCCTCAAGCTTTAGGAGAAACTCAAGAAGCAGCAGTTGGAGGACAAAAGAAAGAGGAAGAGCCCAGGATCAGGATCGTGGAACGGTGACCGGCCTCAAAAATCATTGTAAGTTGGTTCATATTGAAGTTAATGAAAAAGATACTTTTCCCGTCCCAAATACAGGAGTCTCATCTATGTTATTTGATTCATGTTTTATCTCTAACCCCCTAGTAGATCAGTAGCATGCATGCATAGTATTGTCTTGGTTGCAGGAAGCTTTGTGGAAGGAGCAGCAGCAAGGAGATAACAACTCAACAAAGGATCTACTTCAACCGTCGGAAAAAGGTTGGTTTATTCTTCCCGTGTTTGCCTGAGAAAAGGGATTGAGATTTTGGGTAGAAGGTTAAAAGTTATATCTTAAGGGTCATGATCTGCGTATAAGTTTAGAGCCCTAGTTTTATCTCTAACCCCTAGTAGATCAATAGCATGCATGCATAGTAGTATTGTCTTGGATTGTGAAGCTTTGTGGAAGGAGCAGCAGCGGCAAAAGGACAAGAAACTCAACTGAGGATCTACTTCAACCGTCGGAAAAGGTTGGTTTATTCTTCACGTGGTTTGCCGGAGAAAAGGGATTGAGATTTTGGGTAGAAGTGTTAAAAAGTTAAATCTATGGGTCAAGTGATCATGATAAGCTTGAGAGTTCTAGTGATGAAATCAGAGGGGTAGAATACCCCACAACACCTCTATCCTTTCCTTTGAACTTTCCTGCAAGCCTCATCCTCCCGAAGATTTCTACCTAACTTCACATTCTAAGGGATTCTTGCATGTACTCCTTATGCTCTCTCACAATAATATATGATTATCCAAACACTCCAACTATGCCTTGCTTGCTTACATAATCCTCTTCAACTACTCAATTTAGTCGGAATAGTCTAAGACCTCAACTCTAGCCTCAGGTAATAACCTTGTGTATCTATTCTATGCTTCACTTTTGTTGGTATAAGAAAAATCTATCTCTCCATCTTTTTCCGAGGTAAAACTCAAAATCTTGTCAATGTCTCTTTGTAGACCTTTCTCACTGCGACTCCTTTCCGTGAATTCATTCTGACAAGAATAAATTGAAACTATAATCTCCCTTCATCATAGATTTCATACATTCAACTTGAAATCATACACATTAAGCATTGAAACAAATGCATAAATGATAATATAAGAACCTCAGAAGCATACCATTCAGTAGATGCAAATAGTAACCATAACAAGACCATGAGCTTGAATCAAAGCATTCTCATATTAATTGAAGTTCTTATGTACATGGTTTTCTATAGCAACAACTATTTTCTCAAAACAACTCCACTTTCTTTGTTCTTCAGCTTCCTCCTATGCTCCCCTTCTCTACAACCTCTACTCTTACAATTGAGAATTATAAATACACGAGGGAGATTTCTCTTGAGTTTTCCCTCCTACAATTCTCAGTTTACACATTTCAAATTAAAGTCATGACAAGGACATTAATGCCCTTAACTCCATTTATTGAGGGAGAAATAATATCTTCTATATTACAATCCCCAAAACATTTAATAAAATTTACGTCCTCCCAGTTGTTACATTAATGTTTCATCTTCAAATTTCAAACGCCTTCAAATGCCTTGGTGCATATCTAGTTGTCCTTCATTGCACTTTGCTAGCAATGCGTTTCACATCATACTCCTCTGGTTGAAAATTCATGGACTCCTGTCCATGAGATCCTCCATTAACTTTCTGTGCTTTTGGATAGAATTTTTGTTTTCCCATCTGGAATATTCTATTGGGTGTCTCTTCCACTTTACCAAATATTCAAAATATGTCTTCCTTCTGGGTCTTCTTACCAACTCTCTAATCAATGATATTTTCCATTTGAGGATGCTATAGGCATCTCATGACCTAATCAACTCTTTTGATTATCTTTCTCCTCTCACTTCATCTCTGTATAAATCACATGTCACATCGGTGATATTCCCACACTGATCCGAAATTCTATCTCGTAAGCATTTGCCACAAATTTATGCAAGATTTTACACGGTCCTATCTTTTCATATTCAACTTATTACATGTTCCCCTTCTTTGGGAACCTTTCTTTCCTTAGATGTGTTAATACCAAATCTCCAATTTTGAATTTAATCTCTCTCCGTTGTTGATTTTCTATGCTTGTACCCTCGTTGAAACTCCCTAATTCCAAATGGAGCTCCTACACTGCTGTAAAATCTTCCACTCCAACACTCTTGAACTCATTCTACTCTAAGTCTCTCAACTCATATACCCCTCTTGGTTGTATTCCATACAATATTTGGAATGGGATTTTTTTCCTGTACTCTGATTCAGCGGATCGTTGTATGAAAATTCTGCCTATGGTAGAACCTGATCCCACTAACTATGATGTTCAACTACTAAACTCTTCAATAAGTCTCCCAAACTCTGATTTACTACCTCATTCTGTCCATACGTCTGAGGGTGATATGTTGAAAAAAAATATCTATCCCCATATTTTTCATAGTGTCCTCCGTAAATGACCAACAAATTTGGTATCTCCTCGCCCAAACAATACTCTTTGGTAAACCATGAAGTTGAACAACTTCTTTGAATTTTTTTTTGGCTATGTGTGTAGCATCTTTTTTTTTTTCTGGCATGTTATGAAATGTGTCATTTTTGAGAATTTGTCGATTACCATTAATATGGAATCACAACCTCTCTGTGTCCTCACCAGACCTAACACAAAAAAAAATCCATGCTACTACATCTCACTACCTCTTGTAAGCTGTTCATTATACAACCCTCAGATATGTCTTTTCCCATTTGTGTGTTGGAAAATTCTACATATGTTCATAAACTTTTGACATCCGTCCTCATTCCCGACCAAAAATACAAACCATTCGGGCCAGTAATAAATGTTTTTCATGGCTGAAATGTCCAAATTAACTCTTACCATGTCTTTCCTTCAAAAGGTTTTCTCTCATAGAACTCTTCGATATACACAACTGGTTTTCCTTTGAATAACAATCCATCATGAATTAAATATTCAATCCATTATCTCCTATCTCTTAAAACATGATTCTCACATGCTTCATAAGCATCCTTGAAATTGAATTCATCTCTGCATTACTCTTTAAAGATATTAAAACCTATTAGTCTTCAAACGAATTCCTATAGAATTAAGCATCTTTCGCTCAATGCATCAACAACCTTGTTAGCATTTCCGTAAAATGTGTTTTATAACAAAAAGTAAAGTTCTTCATATACACAACCCATTTTGCATGTTTTGGTTCAAGCCCTATTCTGGTTATAAACTGTAAGGCCTCGTTGTCGCTATACAAAACAAACTCTTGCAGAACCGTGTAGTGCCTCCATTTCTTCAACAATGCTTGTATGACTACATAAAATTACTTATCATATGCGGAATAATTCCTCTGGTATCTTCTCACCGAAGTATGAAACTGGTCTATTGTCTTGACTTAAGACTCAACGCTTCTAATCACAAATCCACTTAAGGCCACATGTTACTTGGAATGTTTTAATAAAATATGGCAGAACCATAACTGTTGTCCATTTATATTCTCCTTTAACAACTTGAAACTTTTCTCCGCTTTCCGCCCATCGAAAATATTTAAGTCTTTTTAATGACTATGTCCATCATCGTGCACAAATTCCACTAAAATTTATGATGAACTTAATATAAAAACCGGATAGTCTCTGAAGCTTTTAACTTCAAAGATATTCCTCGACGATGACCACTCTTTGATTGCTTTTACCTTTTCGTGATCCATCTTCAATTCATTCGGGAGATCATAAAACCCAGCAATAATCTATGTCTTCATGAAAGACAACTTTCTTTCCGATTTATCAACAACTTCTCTTAATGAAACCTCCTCATTAGTAAATTTAAATGTCTCAAATGTTCTTCTTGTCTAATGAATATTAGTATATCATCAAGATACACAATTACAAACTTCAATGAAATCTTTTAAGACTTCGCTCATCAATATCATAAAAGTACTTTGCACATTTGTCACATTGTACCCATGTGACAAGCCATTCATACAACTTCGCTCGCCTTGAATGTTGTCTTCCATTCATCACCTTCCTCATTCTAATCTCTGATGATATCCTCTTTCAAATCAATTTTTTGGAAAAACTTTCCACTCGGGCAATCCATCAAGTCATCCATCCTGGTAAAGGAAATATATACATGATGGTGATTTTTTTATAGCCCTCGAAGTTTGTACACATTCTCCATCCACCATCCTTATTCAGACTTAACACTATAGGTACAACGCATGGACTCAAAACTTTCTCTAACCAATCCTTCGTCCATCAAATCCTCGACTTTCTTCTTAACCTCTTCACTCTCCTACAAATTTTATACTTACTTTGTTTGGTAAACTTACCTCGTATATCAATGTGATGGATTATACTCCCGATGGGTGGGTAAATCTAACAAGGTAAATCGCCCACCACTATATCAACAAAATTCTCCAAGAGGTTCCTCAATTTCCTCAAGTAGATCATCTATTGAGGTACTAATAAAGATGACTCTAGGTTTTCTAACCAAAACAAACTGCATTTATTTATTTTCCTTCTTGAATTATCAGTTCCTTCCCACTCATGAGAAGTATATATTTCTTCTTCTTTTCATTTCTTTTCCTCCCAATTACAACATATGTGTCCTACCATTTTTCTCCAATTTGTATGTGTTATTTATTTTGTCATGACTAACATTTCTGTCATATTTCCACAAAATTTCCCAACAAAGATGGTTGCATATCCATGGGAATAAAATCACATAAGATCGTATCATTATATATCCCTATCTTAAATTCAACTAAACATTGTTTAGTGACAAGCACTGACAGTCCTTTCTCAGAACCACAAAACCTTTGTATGGGCTTGATGTGATACTATCAAGTTAACTCCAGCTTTTCCACCATCTCCTATGGATACTAAATTATCCATGCTTCCATAGTCAACTATCACCTTACATACCCTATACTTGGTATTGCAAGCAGTTATAAATAAATTGTTCCTTTTGGACTTGATTTTTTCCAGTTTTTTCTCTGGCTTCAAGAGAATTTCCCTCATCATCAAGGATCTTCCTCCTTCTCGCATATTGTGCCTCAACACTTTGCCTTTGCACTTCCTAAAATGTGAGATTCACCTCCTCCATCCCTTTTTCTATCTGAACATTCTAAATATTTTGTCCATCTTTCCACAGACAACACACTTTATTTCACCTCCTCCTACCTCTCTTCCTCTTCCTCTTGCTCAAGGAAATTTTTTCCTTTCATCATGTTGTCCTCCTTGCAAGCTTCCTCCCCTCTCTAGGTGGTTATGAGGATTCTTTTCTTCACCCTTGGGCTTCTGTACTCTATCCTAGACAACATTTGCCTCTACCCCTAATTCTACTCACTTTGACCTTTCTTTCGGGTTAATTTCACTTCTTCCTTTGAAGCAACTTGATAAGTATTATTCTACATTCTTGATTGTCACCATGATCATCTCATCCTAAATCTCATATCTCAATCCATTCATGTATCTGGTGAATTTTTCATCGTCACTCTCACGATGACCAACTCTACTGTTTAACCTATAAATTTTTTAGTGTATTCCTTCATCACATGTCCTTTCTATCTAAAATATGCATTCTTCAAACATATATACTCCTTATCTGGTAATCTCTAGGTATGAATTTGGATTTCATCTTGGCTAGCATCCTATCCCATATTTTAATTCTTTTCTTTTCTTGCAATGCCTCGTCATCTTGCATTTCTTAATCCCACCGTAGTGTTGCATGCCCTTTCAATCTAGTGGACAACATGATTTACTTTCTTATCTTCTTAGACATATTTGTATTTGAAGTATTTATCTAGAGATCTAAACCAATCTAGTAGCTCTGTAACGTTTGGGTGCTCACATACACGGATGTCCATTTTTCTCTGGCACCTATTCTGCAATGTACTTTAAATACGCTGCTCCTCTACAAAGATCTCACCACAACTTCTCTTCTGGGCCCAACTGCTCTCTCTCATCCTCACTGATGTTCTTAGTATTAGGTGTTCTCACTGCAGCAACTCCATAGAATCCAATCAAGCATGAAGTTCTCTTATTTCCCTTTCCATGACTGGATTGGGAATTGGTCTATCTTGACATTTTCTGGGTGACATTGTTTCAATTTGTCCACAAAGAATTCAATCACAACTGTCCTATGTCTGCTTACAAAACAAAATTTGTAAGCTTCCGGGATACCACTCGATGCAAAACCCACCTCAAGTAGGGTTCTTCTTGACCTCCCAGCCTTTGGATCTTCACCCCTTGAGTTGCTGGTTCTTTGGTGCCCACTGAACCTTCACATTTTGAGTGTACAACCACATGTCCTTTTCTAAACTCCGCCCGCATGAACATGCACTAGACGCTAGCCTCCACTCCATGTGACCATTGGTTTAAGGCCTGACCTAATAGAGCCTTTAAAACATAAATTTAAATTCTAGAAATGTTATCATAATTTATTTTTTCACTATTCATAATAACAATTCATTGTTCAATATAATTTAAAAATGAGCAAATATGATAATGAATAACATGTTTAGTATAATAAAATGATCAATATAAAAAAATAATGAACACAAGATAATAATGATAATAAATAATTTCAAACCATTGTTCTAAAATCAAGTTTAAGCTCTACCTAAAATCAAGCAACTTCTAGCCAACTAGGAACAACTCTATCCTGGGCCTCTAGCCCTAAGAGATTCCTTAGAGAGCCTCAGCCCTGGAGCCCAAAAATTCTCAAAGAATGTGTGCCCTTTGAAAGTCCAAGCAAGTTAAGCAAGTAAAACTAGTCATACTGCATGCACCCAAAACTCTCCTCCCTTCTTCTTTCCTCCTCCTCTCCCACTAAAGGTTGACCCTGTAAGAGAGTTCTCCTTCCCGAAGTCCCTCCCCATGCCTTATCCTCCTCCCTTTATCCAACTCATTTTATCCCCCCATTAAACCTCAAACACCTTATCCCCCTTCCATAAATGGGTCCATCTACCAATACACTTATATTATTAACTAAGTCTTCATAATTAATAAAAAATAAATAAATATATTTTAATAGTTTTATTAAACTAATAATATTTATTAATATATAATACTTATTAAACTAAAATTTATTAAAGGATTAATTAAGTTTGTTATATACACCCACCCTTCAAAAACTTCAGTCCAAAGTTAGAGTGATTTACAAAACAAGGGAAATGAAACGAGGTTCATGCATTCATATCCAACAAACAACATTAATGTTAGTAAGTAAGTCTAGAAAATCATACATACTAGTGTATAGGTACAATAAATGCATGTGTAGCTATCACATACAAGTCTCTCTGCATGTACTAATGACAATAACTATCATTTCTATAGTACTTTGTATGCATCCAATCCAATCAACAAGACTAATCATTTTATAAAAGATAGTCAAACCAATCAAATGTTTGTGAAATCCCTTTATTACAATAATCTATCTCAACAATCTTATTTAGAAAATTGTAGTTTAGTTAAGTAATTATGAATATACATATATATACATATTTTCTTTTCATAAGGGAAAACAATAAATTCCACCATAAGGAAAATTCTAAACACTTCGCAACTATTTTGCCCATCCTTCCTCCCTAACCTACTTCCATCTTCCATTCCTATCCTTCCTCTGTTGGACTATATTACATCAAACTATACGCTTGACCTAACTCCAAATATTACCTGTAAGGGATAGTGTCACTATCTTGAGAAAGCTTCCCCAACAGCCAACTGACAGTCATCATCGCAGAACGCCTAGGGGAGTGTGAGCTAACACCACCCTCCCATGACTCCAATTTTCAGAGGATACACGGCTTAAAATGCCTCCACCCCCTCCTAATAGGACTAGGGTCCACACCCTACAAATGGAATATGCTACAAGGGTAACTGTGTTTCTAGGAATATTTTCATCGTTTATTCAATTTTGGGTAGTCTCACCACTTGAAACCTGCATTGGTACACATATCAAAGAAGTGCATTCGTACTAATATAATTTCACATACAAATATCCATACCATATTTTTTCTTGGTAGGTGGTCATGACATCCATTTTAGATACTATCCTTAAGGCTTCTATAGCCCATTGACCCAATAAATTAGTTCATAACACAAACTCATACATTCTCATGCATTACCACTATAAATGCATTTGATCAGAATCTCAATTCAGATTCACATACCAACAACTTTAAATGTCAAATTTTCAAGAAATAGATCTCATAACATCCTGGCACCAAGTGATGTTACTCATTCATAGAATTTCATTTACATAATAGATCACATGATATCCATCACCATTCAAATAACATTTAAACATTCATAGAATTTGCGCCCATATTGAGATCACATCATATCCATCATCATTCAAATAACATTTAAACATTAATAGAATTTACATTCAAGATAATAGATCGCATCATATCCATCATCATTCAAATCAATTTTAAACATTCATAAAGGTTCAAACATCTTAAAGTTCACGTATTATTTAATAGTTTCACCGTGAATATAAAATAAAGGTTTTTAGGCCTCGGGTAATCCTAGTTCTCTAAGTCAAAAGGTGTGTTACATACACCCAACCTTCAAGAAACATATTCTCAGGTAAAAGTGAGGGATAATTGTAATGTTCCCCAGATCCCCAAGTACAAGATCCCTTTGATCATCCAGATTATTTTTGGCACGAAATGAGAGCGTAGATATAATAAAGAAAAGCACAGAGATATCACATATATCCAATATTGCAACGTAAATATATCGGAGATGCAACGATAAACACAAAGATACAAGAATATACGATTTCATTAATGAAAGCACGAAAGATCAGAAAAATATTAAAGTGAAAGATTTGTTGTGAATGGTGGCAACTTATCTTGGAGAAGAGAAGGGATTGATTACCTAAATGTGAAATGCAAAAAAACCCTAGACATCCAAAACCTAACCCTAGGAGATGGGAAGCGCCAAAAGTCATGTGGGCCCTGCTTAGTGGGTAAGTTATACATCAACTTCCTGGGGTCAAAACTTTTCCATAATGATCTTTAGATGTAATGATAGCTCATTGGAAAGCAGTATCATCATGAGATTCATTTTGGGGATTAATCATGCCTTATGATACTTACTGGTGAACCCATATCTTTGAAAACCAGCCTGTCCCCAAATACCTTCAAGCTAAACCCTGTTTAAAAAATAGTAAATTGCCAAAATTGCTGCGTGAAAATTGTTTTGAGCTGGCCAAAAGGTGGTGGCCAAATCGGAGATATGCATCTGGATCAATCCTCCCTTCCTAGGAAGAAATGGTCTCCATTTCATTGAGTTCGAGGGAGAGGGAAAAGCATTTGTTGGATCTCGTGATCTTGGTGAGTCATTGCCGGAGACGCTATGCCGCTTAGTTTGTGGAAGTATGTCATGAACCCGCTGGAAGATGAAGGTTGTTCAACAAGTTGAGATACATGAGGAAGGTGTGCGTAAGGAATCTTTGTGCACTTCTTTGTTGCAACTCACAACCTTCTTCGCTTTGATAGAAGGTGCAGGGTGAGGTTGTAGGTCAGAAGTAATCCTTTTTGTCTCCTTTGAGAACATCAGAAGAAGTCAATTTTACAAAGATGAGATACTACCTTGCGACACTAGGTGGAACAATAGTTGGAACGCATTATATAGAGATGAACCCCCAAAGTAACAATGACACTACGTAGTCGAGACTCATAAACAACATACAAATTTACATATGGTTAGCCCAAGAGAACATCACAGACATCCAGTGGGGAACATCACATAATACCTCATCCTTGAAGGTTGATACTATAAGGCAATCATACCGTATTTCCATACGTAGATCTTTTCCTGCCGTAAGCCACCGATGTTTTATGGTTGTAGGTGTTATAGCAATCACAACCGCTTGACGACACCTTCGCTAAGATGAGGTTTTTCCTGGCCAGACAACAATAAAATGCAAGTAGTCCCCTTCATCCACATCTAGGAATGAAAAAGGCACTCCCCTTCGTCAGGATCTGTTAGTTCTTCTGATTGAACTGTTGCGATCGCGACAATAGAAATGGGGTATGCATCAATGATCTGTCCCTTACCATTATTTTCATAATCATATCTAATCAAGGTTTGGCTCCTTGTCTCTGATCTCGCCACCAACAATGATTGTTTTGAGTGACATTCATTGGTAAGAAGCCGTGATTTTGTGGAAATCACACCATTCTGTCCTTTATTTGTCTCTCCCATGACCCCTTCTTTCCGGTTCGACCTGATTTCAGAGACCGCTTGTTAGGTCGCTCTTTGTCATACTTTGTCATTGTGGATTTGGGCTACCCGAACTCCCGTTTTTTCCTGGTGCTTAAATTTCTTCTCAATTTTAACAAGATATCAATAAGCAAAGACCGAAAGTGTGATGTCCGTAAAATCCATTTCTGGCGGATGTATCTGTAGAGCCCTCACTTATTGAACCAAACAATACTTTGAGTCTATACCCAAATTAGCAGGCGCAAGGTATGGAAGGTATTGGTGAACCTGGGGATATTCTGGTCTCTTCTCTCTCACAAGCAGTTGTGGTCCATCTCATGTGTTGGTCCCCATAGTTGCTAAATGTGGTAATATTGTTCCTTTACCGGTGATCCACAAAAAATCCCAAGTGGATCGACCCCATATATTCCAACCTCCTCTATGGAAATTTTCTCCCGCACTCCCACCAATGTTTGGCATGAGGGAGATTTAAGGAGTGCTAAGGTGATCTTTTCTTTCTTTGTCATAAAATTACAGAACGTGAGAAATAACCTTCTAGCAGAGTTAACCATTCCCATTTTTCTAGGGCTTTTGCATCTATATGTCCTTCAAATACAGGAATATCAAAATTAACTTTTACCTTGAAAGGCGAGGTGACTCCAAAGTGGCCGATTGATGAAGATATGCATGATTTTATCGGCAGGCATTTAAGGATGTGGGAAAAATTCTCCATCATTTCGTCCCTCTGTCACGTGAGAGCTTGCTCAAGCAACAGATTGATATGATCGTCTGCTACGTCATTTTTCTTTTCTTCCGCCATTGAGGTTTTCTTGGGTGACTGAGAGTGATTGTATTTAAGAGAGACAAGCTCGAGACCCAACTTGCTACACTCTAACCTCATCGAGGACATGCACTAAAAAAACGATCAAGAGCAGCCTGCTCTAATACCACTAATCCAGATTATTTTCGGCACGAAATGAGAGCAGAGATATAATAAATAAATGCACAGATATATCGTGTATATCCAATAACATAACAAAAATATATCAGAGATGCAACCATAAACACAGAGATACAGTAATACACGATTTCTATTAATGAAAGAAATGTACAGAGACTGTAAAAATATAGAGTGA
>SNQJ01S0046015.1:0-11790 GCA_010110895.2 Picea sitchensis
CTGTAAAAGTCCTCAACAGCCTTTGAAACCTATCCCAATGTGTTCAGAGCATATCAATTAGCCAAAAATGATTATTCAATCACAAAAAACAAACATAGGCTCACCAAACCATGTCCTCCATCAAAGAGGGCTTCAAGCTCCCTGGAGCTTGCTGAAACTTCAATGGTAAAACACTTGTAGAAGAAGTCTTCAAATGGCTGTGAAAATGGCACCAATGGATCCAACACGTCTAAAAACCCCTAGCTGGGCTTTTATGGCACCTCAATCGGCCAAAAGACGAAGAAGTTAGGCCTCCTCCATTTTCCTCCTTCAAGCTTTGCTGGAACTGGTTCTACAAAACGCACCTCTATGTGCATGAACCTGGAACACTCTCCAAAACGCACATTTAAACCCAGCACCGAGCGGTTCTGAATAACTGTGCAAACTGTAGGATGGTTAGGGTGCCTCCAGCCCCTAACCTCCTAGCTCTCGGGCATATGGCGCATGTGACCAAAAGGCTGGGCGTAAAAGTGGTTTAATCGTTTTAAAAACCAAAACGAACCCATTCCAAATTCCCGCGCGCCATTTTGTCAATGGTTTTGGTCACATATAAACACATATATCACCATAGAACCGGGCCACAATGAAATACATTCCCGCGCGCCATTTTAAACCAAAGGCACGATGATATGACTGTGGGTCAACATTTGGTAACCCCCGTGTGCGTATATAAATGTACAGTGGTCATGTGTATAGGTCGATACGACCACGGGCTAGGGCTCCATTTGAAATGCCTCCTGTGCACGCCCATTTCATTAATACACATGGTCATATCAGTTGGCAATAGAACCGGGGGTTCAATCCAAACTCTGCACGCGTTTTAAATATGTAATGGTCACATGTGAATACATAGAACCGGGGGTTCGTTTAAAATTCCTCCCGCGCGTGCCAAACCCCATTTGTGCAGTGGTTACATGGCATACAACACATGACCGCGGGCTGGGGCTAAGCCCCAACCCGACCCCCGAGCCATAAATTATACAAATACAATTTAAATATATTCAAGCCCGTGTACATATTAAGAACCAAAGGGCGGTAATATGGTTAGCGTACATTTGTGAAGGCGTTGCATAGTGGGAGGTCTGGGGGTCGAACCCCGTGGCCTCCATAAAGTTTTAATAAACGAACCAAATAGTCAAACCCAGGGTGCCACGTGGCAGCCCTTGATTGGGCCACGTGGCACCCTATCATTCGCCCAGAAAGATGCCACGTGTCATTAAATGATTCGACCACCATCAACCAATCAGAATCTGCCACATCGACTGTATGGTTGCCACATCATCATGATGGTACGGCCCTCCACGTGGCCGTACAGACTGTACGGACAGGTATAGTTAGCATCCCAAATTTTTGCCTGTTTGGCTTGGCGGACAGATCGCGATATCGCCTCCATACGGACTCCGTTTGCGAAAGTAAATATACCGCCGGAATCAGGAAGACGAGACAGACGCAATGGCACCGTTTTCATCGCATTCCTAGCACTTTTAAAATTGAGCAAATTTTTGCCCCCTGGTCCAGATTTTGATCAAGGGCCAACACCTAACAATGATTTTATTTAATGCTCTGTAACCAATGCAGAGTCGCCAGGTCCTGTCCTTCTTATGCACCAGTACAATCCGGCTTTTGAAAGGGGAGGAGATGGGTTTTATGTTCCCATTTTGAACAATTTATTGGATCTGACGCTTGATTTCGCATTTTCCATCAAGGAGCGACGATAGACTGGTCCATTAGGAAGAGGTGCATTGGGGGTCATATCAATTGGATGTTTGAATTGGCAGTGCGTCGGTACCCTAGTGGGTGAGGAGAATATGTCTTTGTACTCTTCCACGATCCCATCCACTTACTTCTGCTACAAAGAGAGGCTCTGTGTAGAGGCCACAAATGTGGTAGTGACCTTCTTCTTACTGTGAGCATGGATCACAAAGAAGGAAAACTTCCTGGTCTGTGAAATGACCTTACTATGCTTAAAAGAGATTAAATAAATAATGGTAGATGACGCTACCTATGGTATCCTATAAAATTGTGTACCCAAAGTAACAATAACAATGTAGGGTCTAGACTCATACACAACATGATGCTTCCACAAATATGGTTGGCCTAAAATAACATCACAAAATTCAAGGGGAGAAATATCATACAATACCTCATCTTTGAAAGGATTGATTCCATAGGTCAGAGGACATTGTTGGATGACACAAAGATTTATTCCTTGGCAAAGCTAGCCGATGGTGTAGGGTTGAAGGTGCGGTGTCGTCGGTGCGGTCCAATCGCTTGATGACCTCTGTTGAGATCAGGTTCTTCTGATTGCCGCTATCGACAATGAAATGAAGCGGAGCCCCCTTTACCCACATCTGTGAGTGAAAAAGGCATTCCCCTTCCTCTGGTTCTTATGGTTCACTTGGCTGGACTCATAGATGATTTTAGGGGCTAAATTTCATAGATGGGATAATTTTCCACGCTTTCCCCCAAAAAACGATTTGCCGATTTCCATTTTTTCTAAAACCATTTTGTCCAAATTCTATAGAATAAAATTATTTTATCTTTAAAATAGACCAAATTCTATAGAAACTATATAAAATCCTTAGAAATTTGAATATTTTTACAAAGATATCACCAAACATTTTATAATTTACATATTAAGGAGTAGTAAGATTCGCCAAGGTTTCTACATTTTGAGATAAATTTCCATCCTTAAAATCATCCCTGTCTAGAATTTGGTGGTAGCAATAGCGACACTAGGTTCAACATCGATAATATGCTTCCCTCCTTCTAGATTTGATTTGGAGTCAGAATCGGCCTCGAAATCAGACGCCTTCATCTCAACCACAAGTGACTGCTTGGAGTGACATTCTTTAGTGTTGTGCCAAGGGATTTTATGGTATTCACACCATTTTCCTATGTCCTTCTCCGTCTTTTCATTGCCCTTATTATGTTGCAGCTTGGACTGGTTGTCCTAAGAGTGGAAATCTTTACTGTATCCCTTTTTGTGTGAGTTGGGGCCACCTTTTCCCTGCTTCGACTGTGAGGAGTTTGCAGATCCAAACTCTTGCCTCTTCTTCTTAAATTTTTGCTCGATCTTGACAACATATCTATAAGTTGTACCCAATGAGGCAATGTCTAGAAAATCCATTTCTGTTTGAATGTATCTATGAAAACAACCACAATATTTGAGCACCATATGTCACTTACATTCTTTGATACACAATTTGGTGCACAGGGTATGGAAAATATTGGTGAAATATGATACTGTTTGGTCCCTTTCTTGACGCAGGGTGGTCCATCGAGTGTACTAGTCCTCGTAGCTTCCAACGGGGTAGTACTATTCTTTAATGGAATCCCAAAAGAAATCCCATGTAGGGGAAACCAAAAATATTGTAGATTCCTCTATGTCCCTTTTCTTAGAGTAAGTATCCCACCAGTCCTTAACATGGGGGACGACCTTAAGGAGTGCAAAAGTAATATTTTCCCTATCGGAAAAATTGTGGACTGAAAAATACCCTTCGAGCAGATTCAACCATTTATCTACAACATCCACATTTATTAGTCCTTCAAATAATGGAATATCAAAATTTACCTGTACCTTGAAGGGGGTTTCATGGCCACTTGATGAAGATGCTTCTCCTGTGGGTAGCCGTCGAAGGATCTGCGCAAAGTTGTCCATCATTTTTTCCCTTTGTCGTGCGAGGCCTTCCTTGATAAACATTTTAAAAGGATATCTTGCTCCATCATTCATCTTTTCGTCTCCCATGGGTTTTTTTTGGGCTCGGTGCAACTGATATTTCAATGAATCGATTGGTTTGAGTCCCAACTTCTTGTACCTAGATCTTGTTGGGACATTCATGAAGAAAAATAAATGAAGAGTAGACTACTATGATGCCACTAATATGGATTTAGGAGCAGAATGAAATGGTTAAAATATTGAATACAATAAATACTGAGATATGAATAACAACATAGAAATCTAGTGAACAATATCTTCTATTGAATAAATGAAATAGATTGAAAATGTAAAACTGTAGAACTGAAACACTTGATTGAATGGTAGTAGTTATCTTTGAGAAGAGATGTGGTTGTTGTGCGCATTCGTCTAAGCATAATGATTACAATGAGGCTCCAAATGATTTTTTTTTATATTATTCATGAATGCAAAAACCCTATACATCCAAAAACCTAACCCTAGAATATGAAATGCCAAAAGTTATGAGGGCCCCTATGGGTAAGTTGGTACGTCAATTTTCTAGGGTCGTAAATGTTTTATACGACCTTTGTTTTAGGTGTATTATATCCCATTGGAAATGTATTTTAGAGAACTACACATTACGTCGTCAAACTCTAACTCTATCTACAATTTGATTGTGGTGAGCCAAAAAAACATTGTGTATGACGCCAAAACGACCTTGGAAGTAAAACAAGATGTGTTTTCATGAAATCATACAAAATAATCTAGTTGGATTAGGTGGGAGGCCACCAATATCCACCTAAAAGATGTGTGGGGATTCAAACAGCCCCAAAAGTGTAGAAACCACAATTACAAAGAAGTAAAAAGGAACGTGTTGAACTAAAAACTGTCAAGAGGAGCTAGTTGGAATAGGCGGGTGGCCACCAATATCCACCTGGATCAAGAAGAAAAACATATTCTACAAATACACAGATTCAAGTGGAAATAATAGTAAAAATATGCATGCTTCATACACAAGAAAACCCATAAAACATAAACACATGTATAAATACACAAGATGTAAATTCATACACAATTGATACTTATCTTTTATAGAAGATCACCAAATACGTGCATACCTTCCACGATCCTCCCAGCCTTAGACCACGCTGCTCAAAACCCTCAGCAATGAGTCACCCCCGAGTTGGGACTAAACTCCACCCGGGTAAAGGGATTCCTAGTTAGGTTGAGACAATACAGACAACGAGAAGGATTTCATCCCAAGAGCCAACTCAAACTACCAACTTACAGTCTCTTATTCCCCACATGCTTGTCCCACCCCAGAAAGTGTGCCCCTTCTCTTCTCAAAAGTCCTTCGGCTGCTCCACTTCCCTTCCAGGGCTTTAGCAACAAGCTATACAAGAAGTATTAGAGAAGTATAGCAGCAATTGGGCTCCCTCAGGAAATCACTTTCCCTAGAAATTCTCTCACTTGGAAAGAGTTTCTGATGGGCATGACAACCCGCCTCTTCAATCCACGAGCCTGACAACCTGCCTCTTTAATCCCACGGGCCTGACAACCCATTTCTTCACTTCAGTACTTAATTCAACCAATTACAGGTAATGGTGAAGACAACAACAATGTTCAATTAACGAACAAGTGATGGAAGAAATAACATTCATGGCATGGAACATATGTTTCTCATAACATAAAGGTACAACATTATCTCAGGTAGGTACAGGTGTGATGTGCATCCCAGGAGGGATATGATTTACTACTGATAATACGAAAGCTACAAGTATCTCCAAGAGTGCATGCAAGTTCCATAGGTAAAGTTGATGGCGTAAATGGCTGAGTGCGTGAATGGCTTAGTGAGTCTGAAATGGACTAATTCCCCCCACCTTTATTTGCATGTTCCCTTGATGACACATGGATCTCRAGGAGCTCGATTCTCTCCACTTGTAATTCAGTGTCTTTTGCATAAGAACTTATCCTCACCATAGTATTTAGGAATAATATTATAATATTCCTTGGGAAATAAGCCCTCTAGATTATCCCCTTTCCTAGGCTCTTAGCCCTCYYTTTCTCTTCCTAGTGGAGTTTAGTCCCCCATACTCTTCTATCGTGGTTGGTCTACAAACAAAAACATATTATATTAATGATATGAGTGTTTACATATACAAAAATAGGCTCACTGGCCTTTATCATCTAGGCTCTTTGACCTAATCATCACATAAKCCTTCTAACTTATAATAACTTGGCTCACCAGCCTATAAAAAATATTGAAAATTTCAACTAGGGCTCAATCTAGGGGTATTACAGCTAATGGATGGAACCTGAAGCACACCTGAAAAGGGTCATGGCCAATAGAGATATGAGGGTATCTATTATATCTATCTTGAACATATGAAATAATCTCATTTTCGCGAAGAGAGCATCTATAGATTGGACCATTGGG
Source organism: Picea sitchensis (assembly GCA_010110895.2). NCBI lineage: Eukaryota > Viridiplantae > Streptophyta > Pinopsida > Pinales > Pinaceae > Picea > Picea sitchensis. The sequence continues at coordinate 6,156 of SNQJ01S0046015.1, forward strand.
TAGGGGATCACTGGGCACCCCTGTAGATCAAAAAATATCTTATGCTCCTTTAAAATCTTGTCGACCTACTTATGTTGTATAGAAAGGTATTGGTGCGAGGATGTGGTGGTCGCAATGACCTTCTGTTCACCTTCTGATCAGATAGTGAAGAGGGAAAAAATTGTGGTCTAAGAGATTACTTTGTGGCACTTGTTTGTCAAGATCAATGAAATGGTGGTAGTCATAAATACCTCTGGTATCTTGTAAAGAAGGACCCCTAGAGTAAAAATGAAACTATGGGGCCAAGACTCATAAACAACGTGATGTTTCCACATATATGGTTATCCTAAAACATCACAGAATTTAAGTGGGAAAATATCACATAGCACCTCATCTTTGAAGGGATTCATGCCATAAGGAAGGAAACATTATTGGATGATACATATATCTCATCCCCTGCTAAACCATCTGATGTTGTATGGTTGGGGGTTTGGCATTGTCGACAACTTCATTCTTTTAAATATCTCAAATGATATCGATTTCTTTTAACTCCTACTGTCAACTCTGAAATGCAGTGGGGTTCCCTTCACCCACATATGTGAATGGAAGAGTTGCCCCCCCTCCTCAAGCTCCTCTGGTTCTTCCAGTGATATTATTATGGCTATGATGGTAGCAGTGGGTTCTGTGTCATGATCTATTTCCCTTTATTTTTCTCTAAATCAGATTCCAAGTTAGGTTCTAATTATTTTTCTTTGAGCTTGACCACCAATGACTATTTCGATCAACATTCATCAGTGTTGTGCTAGGGGATTTTGTGGAACTCACACCACTTTCCGATGTCCTTCTTCGATGTCCCATCACCCTTCTTAGCCGACATCTTGGAATGATTTTCTTGAGATTGAATATCCTTTCTTTGTCCTTCGTTAGGGTTTCCTTTTCCATGCTTTTGTTGTGGTGTATTTGTAAACCCGAACTCTTGCTTACTCCGTTTCTTGAATTTATTCTCATTTTGAATGCATATAGACATGAAACTCTTAGTGAGGATATGTCCAATAAATGCATCTTTGTTTGGATGTACCTATGTAGGCCATTACGATGCTTTAGAACCATGTGTCTCTTGGAGTCTCTGATACCCAACTTTGAGTGTAAGGTATGGAAGATGTTAGCGTACTCCAACACTGACTGGTCTCTTTCCTGGTGTAGAGTCCTCCATATCATATACTAGTCATCATAGCTTCTAACGTTGTAGAAATCCTCCTTGAGAGCATCCACAAAGGCTACCTAGGTGGGTTCTCTACCGAATGGCGTAGATTCATCCACAATGTACCTCTCCTAGTAACCTTCCCACCAAGATCTAACATGGGGAAGGGATTTAAGGAGCACGAAGGTGATATTTTTTCCATTGGAAAATTTTTGGACAAAGTAATAACCTTCTAGCAGATTCAACCATTTTTCTAGAGCATCTACATTTATCTAGCCTTCAAATAAATGGATATCAAAATTGACTTGTACCTTGAAGGGCATCCTATGTCCAAAATGGATACTTTTTGAAGATTACTCGACCACCATTGGTAGTCATTGTAGGATATGAGCGAAGTTGTCCATCATATTATTCCTATGTCACATGAGGGCTTCCTTGAGAAACTTATTGAAAGTATCTAATGCTTTGTCATCTCTCTTTTCTTCTACCATGGGAGGTTGCTTGGGATAGTGATATTGGTCATCCCCAAGTGAAATTAGCTTGAGACTCAAATATCTATACCTTGACCTCATCGGGGGAATGAACCGAGGAATAAAAAGGAGTAGACTACTTTGATACCACTAATATGGATTATATTCATAATGAAATGAGATAAAAATGAAAATATAAAAGAGAACACAGAAATATGGTGAAACCCCTTCTATTAATGAATATCAGAATAATGTAGAACACAAAATGGCTATAATGGTGGTAGCTTATTTCTTTAGATAAAGAGATGCCAACTACGCTCATTCGCAATAATCATTACAGCATACTCCATTTCATGCTCAAAGGACCTCCTTCACCCTGATTATATATGAGAGAGTGAGAGGAAAACAATTCCCATGATGCATATGGGATACATTGGCCTAGGTTTATGAAATTATATAGTCATGTAAAACACTAGGACTTCCTGGGAGGTCTCCCATCCTAGTACTACTCTATCCTAAGTGTGATTAACTGCAATGTTCTAATGGGATCTGATGCATTAACGTTATAGACATGTACATAAAACCACTAGGAAATCATTACATCATGGATGTATTTAACAAATGGATATGACATTACATTATATTCCCCATCAAAAGGGTGAATATCATGGTTTATCAAAATCACAGGCTTGAAAACATTGATTCAGTGGAAAAGGTGGATGGCCACCGAGATCCACCTGGATCAATAGGCCTCTATGAATATGCCAATATAGCATGACTATATCCACTACTTATTATTTATGATAATATGTTTATGATTTAAATATTCTTAAGATCTATTTAAACATGAAAATGAGGTAAATTACTCATCAACATCACCGAGTATGTTAATTTTATTGAGGATGTTGATTATTCACTTTTTCTCTCAAACCATGTGAAAATGCATGAAAGAGTGGGATGTTAGAGAATAATCCCTAATGCGTAATTTTGATAATATTACAAATTATGTTACCTTCTCCCTAGATTTATTAATAATCCCACCTATAGTTAAAAATGTTGTTTCCAACATTAATGCTACAAATTATATGTTTCCTTGATCTTGGCTTGGCACGAGGCAAGGGGAAAGATAACTATGGGGAATTCTCAAAATATTTGCAAGGTAGCATCACACTAATGCCAATGTTGCTAGAAACAATAAGAAGAAAGTGAAAGAGTGTGATAAATAAATATGCATAGAATTGGGAAAATATGAATGAACATTTTGGAGAACAAACGAGTGAGGATTTGATCATTCTATAAATTGAATGAACAAAATCACAATTCTCATTGTTGTAATCCCAATTTTAGGTTTGTTGATGTTAACAAGGTTTATTTTGTGCAAGTTCATATCTAAACTTAATTAATAACATACAATTTAGAAAATTTCATCAAGATTACTAGAGTTTCCAATCCCAAGCATAATAATTAAATAGTTTTTATGTGAAACAAATAAAAACTATGTGTTATCTTAATGATGAGCTGGACCAAACTTGTAAAATATTGGTAGATTGTTGAGAGATTTACATTCAATTCTTAATGATGTGTTTTTCTTCCATTATCTATTGTATTAGTGGGGATCCCATGAATTACACACCAAATATTTGAGAGGCCCACCAATTTGTTGAAATAATGAACAGATTAGATACCAAAGCTATAACCATGGAATGAATTTTAACAAGAAAACACATAGAATTATGAATGTAATAAAATAACTATGAATCAACATGTTAGATACCATTAGAGAGATGGAATATGTGAACATGAAAAAATATATATGAATTGATTTCTTTTGTTTCACTCAATGCCTATTTTTTTCTCTTCAAAATTGACATTGAACAACTAATTTGTAATTAATATTACTAATAAGCTCCCAATGTCATTACAATTTACATCCATAACCTATGGCTAATTTTATTTTTTTATAGAGCCACGAGCGGAGGCAAATATAACAAAGGAAATGGAATTATGGAAAGTGTTAGAGGTGTAACAAAAAAAATGTAATTATGGTGAGTGTGGGATTCAAAAACATGAAGTATGTAAACTACATGCAATTCCAATTCCCATATTGACAAGAATCGATAATGCTCACAACACTTTAATTCAAGTGGGGATTCACAAAGGAAAGGTGTCTAGGCTTATTTCATTAAGTGACACATAAAATGGTGCATACACCAATATATTTGTAGTATATTTATCTAAGTGTGATAAATATAGTGGGATGCTTTCATTATGTGACACATAAAATGGCACATACACCAATATATTTGTAGTATATTTATCTAGGTGTGATCTATGTGATGGATTGAATCCCATGGAATGTACACCATATCAATGAACACATAAGAGCCAATTAGAATATATTTTAACTTAGTATTTAGATACCAAAGGCAAGTATTGTGTGATGAACAAATAATCATTGACCAATCATGAATTCTAATTGAGGACATTGATGGGTTGATGAAAATATGACCCTTCTATTGTCATTTTATGATATTTTTTGTCTGTCATAAATGAAAAGTGATTTCCAATCAATCTTTGAATAGAAATAAAGTATTTTTTCTCTAGGAAAAAGCGGGTTGAAGGTTAAATCATTTCAAATCATTAATACGCTAGGAACCTATTTATTACAATTAACTAAAACTTGTGATTTTGGAGTGGGAGAGAAAGAAAGAATTATCCATTCCTTGGAAGTGTCATGGTTAGTGTGTGCCGTGAATTAATTTATATGTTTTTTTTGGATTTTAAAATCATAATAAACAAACATTCCATATAATCCATTTCACAATTCCATATATTTCTATCATAGTTCTAAAAACAATGTACACAACAATCATAATTTCAAAAAATAATAATATTCACCAAAATCTAAGAGAGATCTCATCTCTTCTACATAGCTCAAGGCTCACTGTTTGTTTTTTTACTCATCCCATTATAAGTGAGCTACCACACCATTCAATTCCCCTTAAACACAAATAATTGAAAAGGACATCATTTGTCTTCTTAAACTAGACCCATGATCCATTACCTACATAGTTGATTTATTCTTCCATTATGTAATATTGATCTCAATCAAGTCGTTTTAAAAATAGGTGGTCACTTCTCTCAACAACATGACTTAAGAACCTACAAGATATAATGATACAAATGTCAAGTCTCAATTATTATGAAATATGTTATCATGTTGAGGACACCATCCATCTCAATCATGTCAATGTTTAAATTTTTTATAACATTTCTAAATAATATTTATTAATAATATATGTGATATAACCAACATAGATCCATTTTAACTCCAGATCTATCATGCGCCAAGAGGCATCAAATTCCTCAAGATGCAAATTTTTTTAGATTACAAAACTTGAAGAAATGTTTGCATCTTGAAGAATTTGATGCTTCTTAGTGCATGATAGATCCTGCGTTAAAATGGATCTACGTTGGATCTCTCTCTCCATATATATATATATATATATACACACACCACTTTTCAACTCTATGTTGAGCAATGAAGGAATTTCACATCTCTCTGATACTCAATCCACCATTCAAATGTTTTANCCACACCATTCAATTCCCCTTAAACACAAATAATTGAAAAGGACATCATTTGTCTTCTTAAACTAGACCCATGATCCATTACCTACATAGTTGATTTATTCTTCCATTATGTAATATTGATCTCAATCAAGTCGTTTTAAAAACAGGTGGTCACTTCTCTCAACAACATGACTTAAGAACCTACAAGATATAATGATACAAATGTCAAGTCTCAATTATTATGAAATATGTTATCATGTTGAGGACAACATCCATCTCAATCATGTCAATGTTTAAATTTTTTATAACATTTCTAAATAATATTTATTAATAATATATGTGATATAACCAACATAGATCCATTTTAACTCCAGATCTATCATGCGCCAAGAGGCATCAAATTCCTCAAGAT
>SNQJ01S0046015.1:60787-86789 GCA_010110895.2 Picea sitchensis
TTTTTTTTTTCCAACTCTGATAAATCTGACTCTCTTATGTTTTCCATAAACACATTGCTCACATAAATCCAAATCAATTTGTTTAAGATCTGGCAATAAATTTCGTTTGTGAAGTATCTGCATCCCCTTCTCACTCATGTGTCCAAGCCTAGGATGCCACAATGATGTATCCACTCCTGTAGAAGCTAAAGATATAGAAGAGTCAGTATTACCAGTACATAAATACAATGTACCTACCTTTTCTCCTTTTTCTATCACCAATTATCCTTTGGTGACCTTCCACACCTTATCTGTAAATATGGATATATAACCTTCACTTTCCAACTGCCCCGTTAAAATTATATTTTTCCTTAGATCTAGAGCATGTATTACCTCTTTCAACAACCATTGGTTTCCATTGCTTTGCTTTATTTTTACCTTTCCCATTTCAACAATTTTGCATGATGCATCATCACCCAAATGAACATGTCCAAAATCACCTTGAACATAATCTAGAAAATGTTTCCTATGGGGTGTGGCATGAAATGAAGCCCTTCAATCTACTACCCAAGATTCATAAATATTATCTACAGAAAGAATCAAAGCATCTTGTAACAAATCACATGTTACATTTGCTTCCTAATTTTTCTCCTATTGTCCATCTCTTTGTTTCTTTGGAACTCTGCAATCTTTCTTCAAATGTCCTTTCTTTTCACAATTCCAACATTATATCTTTCCAAATCTAGATTTGTATCTTCCCTTCCTAGAATTCTTGCAGTTCCCTGAGCCCTTTCCTCAATCCTTTTTTCTTCCCCTGTTCTACATGTTTAACACATTCCTGATGTCTCACCTGTGCTTTTCCGTTGCATTTCCTCACTAAGGATAACACCAGCAACTTCATCAAATTTTAAAGTGTTTGAACCAGAGACAGAGTTACTTACAACCATGACCAAGCCGTTCCATCTTTCTGGCAATGAGCACAAGATTAGGAGAGCCCTGACCTCATCATCAAAATCCACTTTTACGGAACTTAGTTGTTTAGTAACCATATTAAATTCATTTAAATGATTTGCAACAGACCCACCTTATGACATCTTCATATTAAATAATCTCTTCAGTAGAAATACCTCATTGGATGCCAAGGGTTTTTCATACTATTTAGCCAATGTGTCCATCAGCTCCTTCATTGTCTTTTCTTTCGAAATATTGAAATCCACCGACAATATTCAGTCGTATCATTCCTAGTGCCTTTCTTTCAAGAACCTCCCATTATTCATCCTTCATGGCCATCAGATTCTTTGCTATTCCACCCAATGGTAGGAATAGATCCTTCTGATATAAATAATCTTCCATCTATATCTTCCATAACTAATAGTTTTGGTCGTTAAATTTCTCGACCCTAAAATTTCCATCTTCCGTAATTGCTCCCACTTGAACCAGTAACCCTCTTTTCCTGTGAGTTACCTTTCGCTTTGATACCAGTTGTTAGAAAAACAGGATCGCGAAGCAATAAAATAAAATAAATGTGGAAATAAAAAATAAAAGATACACAATACAATAGAGACACAGATATACCCGGTTCACCCAGTGTGAGCTACATCCACCAGAGAAATTGTCAGGTCCTTCCTTTATTATTATCTAGCAAATGAAGGGATACAACCTACAACAAATCCGATGTAACTTCCACTTCTTTCTCTCACAGTCTCCTATCTGATAATACAATATTCACAATGATCCATAGCCGCAATACATTTCCCTCATAAAAGAGGGTTGCCTTCTAGGGGAAAAGACCCTAACATAACTTCTACTATCATATCTGCGACCTTATAATGAACGGTCCAGATTTACAATGAAATTACAATATAAATTTACAAGGTAATTTTTCCTTCGGGGGCTTCGCCCATGAGCCCCCATCAAGGAACGTTGTCCCCCAAAACCCGCATGGGGGGTAACCCACCCCCCCCCTATAGTCCTCCACGTGGAGGAGTGTACATTATTTTGGGGTGTAAAGTCTTCATGGGGTATAAACATGGTCGAAAACAAAGACCTCTGAATCAAAAAGATAATCAGGCTCCACAACCAACAACTCCTTCAAAATTTTGCGATCAACTTTGTGATCGGGTCTGCGGTAGTCCTACATTCGTCTGCCTTTACCAAGTGCTCATTTCACCCTCATAACTATGTGATTTGCGTACTCAAGGGGTGCACTTAGGTCTTTTCACAAGTCATGACTTTGTCTACAACTTCGCACTTCATTTCTGTCAAAAACCTCTAGTTTGTACTCATGTTGTCTCTGTGATGGGTCAGTTCATCAAACCCTCACCAAGCTTGTGTTCAAACTACCTTCTCAACAAGTGTGCCCCACAAAAACTATTCTAACAATAGTAGTGGAGAAGATCTCTTATACCACCTGTCACGAAGGTGACAACATGGTGAAGATATCGCCAAAGTGTCTCTCCAAGTTTTCTCTAATACCACCTGTCATGATCCCATAAGACACATGTTCAAATTTTGTGATCGTTCATCTCCCAAGGGCATGTGGAACCATGACAGTTCTTACTTGCTTGCTTGGCACACCAAGAATACTACATCATGACTACACCTCTTCACCTAGAGCAAACCCATACTTCGTTCTAGGCTACCAACGAGTCACGCTACTACTCTAGTGAAACTCTTGTATACTTAGACAATTGTTAACATTTTAACACTTAGTCATATATAAGCATACATCCATGAACATGAGAAACCAAGAGAACAACTGCAGAACAAACAAATACATACACATAAATATGTGGGTGACACGGACTCTGCCTAACACTTGGCTAAGTCTTTGTTACTGCAAAAAAATTACAATATGAGCACTACCAACTCGGTTTACAGCTTTGGAAGAGTCATATGACTCACCTCACGTCACCAAGACACTCATACACAGATTTGTCACACCAAGAGTTTATTTCACAACTGTCTCTGCAACCTCTTGTGCTACACCTAAAACGTGCCAACAAGCGCAGACCTATTGTCCCTTCGTTACTACAGACTTTCACCAAGCTAACACAGATTTTGAGTCTACCTCACACATGCCTCCAATAGACCTGTGTTTCCAAACTTCCCCAAAACCTCCCAGAGACTCCCACCCTTGGCTACTTGTCTTCCATCTTGGTAGTTCCGTCGCAGTTCATTGCCTCAAACTTGTTCTCCAAATATTTTTCCAATATTTTATTCATTCATTTGGTTGCGTGCCCTTGCTCTTATAGGAACTCCGAGGATCACTTGTGTGAAATGTCATGTCTTGTGGGTGTGTTGTGCCCCTTCACAAACCCACACTCAAATGACTCATTGCGCCCCTTCGTGGACCCGATGTGCCCTAACAAGCCCACGTGCCCATCAACCATCATGTGTAAGGTAGCTAGAGAGGTAGTGGAGGGGGCCTAGAGGGCCCATAGTGATAATAATGGAGGCCATTCAATGTAAGGTGGACTAGGTCCACTATATTATTAAATAAGGCCTGCTATGGTAGTTAGATATAATAAATGGGTAGTTAGATATAATAAATGTAAGAAGACTTCTTAGGGGTAGTTAGATATAATAAATGTAAGAAGACTTCTTAGAGTTGTCTCTACTTAGAAGATCTCCTCTAGAATGTTCTTAGGTGATGGTAGAACTATATAAAGGGGTTCAAGCAATGTGATGGGATATGAAGAGAATTATTGTATTTGGAGGGTAGTTGAATAAGAGGATGCCCTCTAAGAGGCAAGTGAACATGAGAGGATCTCTTCCATAATAGAATCCATTGTATGGTTTTTCCCTACCTCAAGGGTTTGCAATAATAAAGTGTGGTTTCTTCTATCTTGCTTTGTGGATCTATATTCAGTATTTGTGGTGATTACATTTGTAGATCTATCTCGTGTCTCTTAGGTAGCTAGAGAGGTAGTATGGAGGGCCCACAGCTATAATAAGGAGGTCATTCAATGTAAGGTGGACTAGGTCCACTATATTATTAAATAAGGCTCACTATGGTAGTTAGACATAATAAATGGGTAGTTAGATATAATAGGCAAATGTAAGAGGACTTCTTAGAAGGTTCTACTTCTAGAAGATTCCTCTAGAATGTTCTCAGGTAATGGTAGAACTATATGTATGGATCTAAGCAAATGTAATGGGATATGAAGAGAATTATTTCATTTGGAGTGTAGTTCAATAGAGGATGCCCCCTCAAGAGGCAAGTAAGTGAACAGAGGATCCCTTCCATAATAGGATCCATTGTATGGTGTTGCCCTCACCGCCAAGTGTTTGGTAATAATATAGTGTGATTTCTTATATCTTTCTTTGTATATATTGTAATATCTTTATTCATTTCCTTTGGTTCTAAACAATTGGTGGCTAGAGCACCCTTCTCGACAAACATTGTGGGCAAAATATTTTATTTTTGCAGATATTTTTTCGGAAAAAAAAAGAAGAATACACATTCTCAAAATTTTTTGTACATTTCTATGAAAATTTAAAAAGTTGTGGTTATCCGAAGTTCCTCCTCTTAAAAGCATCAAGTTGAAAAAAATGGTCTGAAACAAAGTCCGAGAAGTCAAGATATTGACGTGCTTTAAAATTTGCAATTTTTAGGGTTTTTCCATGGACAAGGGCGCAGTCTCTTTTTATTTCTGTAGCAACTAGAGGGACTAATTTTCCCAAACAAATTCATGATTCGAGAGTTCCTTTCTACAATTTCACCCAATTTCAAAAAATCAAATAAATGGAGTCCCGAAGGAAGTTATGAGCATTTTAAATTAAGCAATTTTTTAGGGTTTTTCCAAAACATCAATGATTTTTTGTAGTAATTTATTGTTCTATTTTTGGTTTTTTCGTGACGAATGGTGGACTACAATTTCATAGGGTTCTCATATTATTTATTCTCAAACCCTCAAATAAATTCCTCCTACATATTACTGAAGCATTCAAAGCCTAATCGAATGACATGTTGCATAACCTTATAGATGGCATCACATTGCATGACCTTGCAAACGACCTCAATGATAGTTTCCATAGTATTCAAGATTCATTGGATAGCATGCGTGAGAGATTTCTTTACATGACATCATGAATGAATATCATCAAGAAGTGTGGTAATTTTGGTATGCTTTGGATGGTGACGATGATTGGTATATGGATAGTCATTACTATGGAATGACAACCACTTCCATCATCTTCTATTTGATGACTCTCCTTCACCCTCTCATATAGAGTACATTATGAGAGAGAAGTCCAGTGTATTCTATGCACACTATTTTTCAGTATTCAACTGTACTAGTATGTTATTCACATGATTTTAGATATGGAGGGATCTACATATTTGGATCCCCATGATCAATGTAAATCTTTGAGTATCATTTTTAGTTGGTTCTAGCGTTCAAACATATTTCAGTGAGTTCCTCTCACTTGAACACTTTGGGTATGGGACCAAATTCACAATCGAATGATAACTAATTTAGCATGGTGGTTTCCATTTCTCCATGGGACCCTGGTTCTAGTCTACTTTGTTAAGTACCTATACCTTGTGACTGCAAATATACTTCAGAAATAACCAAGAATAAACCATAAACCATTCACCATAATACCGAACACAAGAAATATCCAAAACTCCTTGAGGTAGGGGCAACACCATACAATGGATCCTATTATGGAAGGGATCCTCGTTTCACCTTTGTCCTCGAGGTATCCTAATGAGCTACATTCCAAATACAATAATTCTCTTCATGTCTCATTATACGTTTTGAACTCCTTTTATATAGTGCTACAATCACCTAAGAACATTCTAGAGGAGGAATCTTCTAGAAGTAGAACCTTCTAAGAAGTCCCCACATTTATTACATCTAACTACCATATGGGCCTTTGATGACAATAGAGTAGGGGACCAAGTCCACCTTACATTGAATGACCTCCAATTATTATCACTATGGGCCCCTCTAGGCCCCCCCACTACCCTCTAGCTACCTTACATTCCATCTCTCTTATAAGGACAAGTGCTGTCCTCAACGCTTGATGTACAACCATATACTGTGGTCCCATGGATAATTGGGACCGTAATGTCAAGAAGACTCCAAGAAACTGAAAAGCCCATGTGCTGAAATCCACCATGTCAAGTAGTCCAAACACTCATTGTAGTCAGGGTCCCATGTCCAAGGCCATGTGGAAATCCCTCTGGAAGATTTTTGAACCTAATAACCAACTCAATGATGCTTGCAAAGACCTGGCACCTATCATGTGGGATCCAAATAAGAAGATCCATCCATAGTGGAAAAGGGTCGTAGAGCGTAACTGGAAGGAATAATACCATTGTAGAATATGCATCAACTGGTAACTAGTTCTTGATGTGGGACCTTTATGTTCTCTATATAAGGTGGAGTAGAGTAATCAAATAAAATATGGAAGTAGATGTCATCCCGTAAATGACAACTATCCATATATTAATCATCACAACCAGCCTCAAAATCATACTCGCTATTGGCATTTAAAACTATCATTTGAGGCCATATGTGAGGCTATGTGTGAGGTTGTTTGTGAGGCTGTATGTGAGGCCATGTAAAATGCATCCAATCAATATCCAATTGGGCTTTGAATGATTCAAGAATTTCTTTCGGTTTGAGGATGAAATAGCCATATGAGCACCCCATGAACTCTTCGGTCCCCGTGATCCACAAGTGAAAAACTCAAAATAGACCCAATGTTTCGGTGAGTATGGGTTTTTCCTCGAAAACCCTAAATCACAAGCAAAATTGCTTCATAATCTCGCAATTTCCTACCCGCTTCCACCGATTTTTTGAAATTTGTGAAATTGTGAGAGAACTCAGATCTGTAACTTCTTTGGAAAAAAATTCGGCCTCCAACTACTACAAAAATAAAACAAATCGCACCATTCAAGTAAAAAAACCCTAAAAATTTGCAAGATTTAAAACCTCAATATCTTGACTTCCCTGGATTCGCTTTGGACGCATTTTTTTTAACTTGTGTTTTTATGAGAGAACTCAGATATACAACCCTTTTCTGTAAATTTTTCTACAGAAATATACTGAAATGTCTGGAATTACAGGGCCCTCTTTTTCTTCCTCAAAAAATCAAGAAAAATAAAAATAGTTGCCCACAACTCCGGCCCTGGAAAGTGCTCTGACACCAATTGTTAAGTACCAATACCTGTGGTCCCATGATAATTGTGGACCGTAATGTCAAGAAGACCTAAGAACCAAAGTCCCATAGAAAGGAAATCCACTATACCGGGTGAAGTCCAACCACCATTGTAAGCTCCTGGGTCCTATGTCCAAGTGCTCATGTGAACTCCCCGTGAAGATTTTGGAACCCAATAACCGACTCCAAATGATGCTCCAAAGACTACACCTATCATGCGTAGATCCAAATAAGAAGATCCATCCACATAGTGGAAAATGGTCGAAGCGTAACTGGAATGAATAATACCACTGAGAATATGCGATCAATGTCGGTAACTAGCTCCGGACCGAACATTGATGTTCTCCGCAGAAGGTGGAGTAGAGTCATCAACAAAATATAGAAGTGGTTGCCATCCCGTGAAAATGACAACTATCCATATACCAATCATCACAAACATCCTCAAAATCATAAAGTATTATATTTTATTATATTCATCATTGAGGCCCTCCATAAGAAATCTCTCCGCATGTTATCTAAATGAATTTTGAATACCTATGAAAATCCATCATCAGGACCATCTCGTGGACTATCAGAGGCTATCAGGAGGCCATGTGCAAATGTATCAAATGTGTGAAACAATTGAGCTTTGAATGATTCAAGAATTTCTTCGGTTTGAGAAGAAATAGACATCCGAAAGAATCATGAACTCTTCGGTCCCCAGAAATGCCACGAAAAACTCAAAAAAATAAACCCAAGAAGATTCGGCAGAAAATCGCGGCTTCTTCTGGAAAACCCTAAAATCAGCAGTTAAAATGCTCATAACTTCACTTCCGGACTCCTCGCTTCGGGTTGATTTTTGAAATTGGGTGAAATTGTGAGAGGAACTCAGATCTGTAACTTTCTTTGAAAAATTCGGCCTCCAACTGCTACAAAAAATAAAAAAATCGTACCAACCGTTAAAACCCCCGTACTCTGCGCATTTTAAACCAATATCTTGACCTTCCTGGACTCGCTTTGGACGTGCTTTTTTCAAATTGGGTATTTTTCTGAGGGACCCAGATCTACAACCCTTTCTGAAAATTGCATGTACCAAAAAATTTGATAATGTCGCGGCCCTCTTTTCTCATTCAAAAAATCAGAAAAATAAAAAATATTTGCCCACAACCCTAGCCAAGGAAAGTGCCTCGATACCACTTGTTAAGTACCTATACCCAATCTGCAAATATATGTAAATAACCAAGAATAAACCATAAACCATTCACCATAACAATGAACACAAGAATATAGAAAACCCTTTAGGTAGGGAAACACCTTATAGTGGATCATATTATGGAATGGATCTTCTCCTGTTCACTTGGCTCTTCTAGGGTGATTCCTCCTAATGAGCTTCAGTTCTAAATACAATAATTCTCTTTTCATAAATATTATTAGTTTGAACTCCATTTATATAGTGTTATTATCACTAAGAATATTTCTAGGAGTGAATCTTCTGTGAAGTAGAACCTTTAAGAAGTTCTTCTTATATTTATTGAGTATCTAACTGTTTCATAGGTCTTTATTTGGTTGGACAGGGATCAAGTCCACCTTTGTTATTGAATGACCCCCACTGTTGTCACCATGGGCTCTAGTTCTCTTCACCACCTCTAGCTACCTTACATACTTCAACACTATGGTCCAGCACTTATCCATGGGACCCCGGTATATGGTTGTACATCAAGCTGCTGAGGACAACACTTTCATAAGGGGGATGGAATGTTAGGTAGCCAGAGAGGTAGTGGGGTAGGGCCCATAGTTAAGTATTAGTGGAGGCCATTCACTGTGGCAGTGGACTAGGTCCACTATATTATTAAATAAGGCTCACTATGGTAGCTAGGGACATAATAAATGGTAGTTAGATATAATAAATGTAAGAGGACTTCTTAGAAGGTTCCACTTCTAGAAGATTCCTCCTCTAGAATATTCTTAGGTGATGGTAGAACTATATAAATGGGTTCAATCAATGTAATGGGATGTGAAGAGAATTGTTGTATTTGGAGCGGTAGCTCAATAAGAGGATGCCCCCTCGAAGAGACAAATGAACAGGGGAGGATCCCTTCCATAATAGGATCCATTGTATGGTGTTTCCCTACCTCAAGGGTTTGGTAATAATATAGTGTGGTTTCTTCTATCTTGTTCTTTGGATCTATTGCGATATTTTGTATTCAGTCTTTGGTTCTTAACATCATGTCTCTTGAATCGGTGCACCCCATCGTTGGGCACACACCCCTTTCCTTGGGCATTCTCCTGTGTTGATCGTCGTGACTCCTTGTGGGTGTGCTGATGGGGTCGTCCAACTTCTCTGATGCACCCATGTTATCAAGGGCAGATGGGTCCTTTTGCTCTTCATCTATTCTGTCACTGAATCTTCCCAAGGAGCACACGTGCTCGACGAGTGTTGTGGGAGACCTTGTAGGATGGATAATGGGATTTTGTATTTTGATTCATTTGTTAATATGTAGAGTTAAAGTAAGTTACATTTTAAAAACTAACAATTTAAAAAATAAATTTCATTAATGTCATTGAGTAGGGATATCGATTTCTTTTAAATACAAATCAAAATCAAAATTGTTATTTAATCTTGGAGTAGGACTTCAAGCTATTTTTAATTGGAAACAACTTTTTGATCACTTAGTATGATGTTATTGGACTAAAAACTCATTTTTATTATTATTAAGAAAACAAATTACCTATCTAAAATTCAAAAATAAAAATAAATTTTATACATCAAAATCTTAAAATAATATAAATAAATTAAAAATCAACAACTTTAAGTAACAACATATTTTTTTATTTTTGTTAAAAAAAAATGTAACGAACCTCCTCGTTATGACAACCATTCTAGTAACATGTGAAATTTTTTTGTGTTTAAGGTGTGTGCGCGCGTGTAGAAGTAACAACACACCTAACTGTACGACGCCCTGGACAATCGACAAGACGCAACCACGATGTTCATCACAAGAAGACTAAAGGCACACGACGAGTAACTGCAAACAATATACGACCATAGGCATAAGCTGCACAATGCAAACATTTAGCGACAAAAATAAAATTGACCACCCGCCCGTCCTACCCTGCAAGGTTAGGACCTCCAAGACACATAATCAACGCTCAAGACCAGGTTCCCATTGATTTTAACCATTTAAGGTCTCAGGGCTGGCGACTGTTCTGAGGAACATGGAGGTGTCTACATCCCGCCCGACGCAATAGACCAAGCAACTAACTGAAGACAATCAAGTACAACATAAATAAGAAGAACAAATACCTCCCTTATGGAACGCGCGTGACAAGAGGACTCCGACAACAGAACCCAAATTCAACATTATTTAAATGAACAACCACCCTAATATACTAACTGGGGTAATTTAAGGTACGTAATTCCAGGTTATCGCGCCACACATGTTACTAATCAATAATTAATAATTACAATATCGCTGTCATGCAACATTAACTGTCTATCATTATGTCACAATCCGGACCATGAATTTACAATTATCATACCTCTTATATGCTACGTTATTTGCTACATCCGCTAATTTAATAATGACCTTACAAGATTAAATCATTCACTAAGGTCCAATAGTAATGCACTAAAATTGACATCATATTTATAGGAAATATCAGTTGAAAATAACAACATGCCTCTTAATTTAAATGGCAATCTCAAATAATAAATTTAAAGGACAAAAGTTAAGAAGGCATTGTTGGGATATGACAACCATCAATGTTTAAAATAACACTACTAAGATAGCAATTAATTAAATATTCACTATAGGGAAGTAGCATCATGGTATAGGGAAGTAGCATCATGGTTGAATGTATCACTAACCCATCATATTTATGAATGACAAGATATAACAATTACAATCTTTAAATGACATTATTTGAATAACAGTAATTTTAAAAGGGATCCTACATAAGGATATTCAAAAAGGTCACATATAAAGGTATCGACTTTTAGAAGGACCATATATAATATAGAGATGCATCCTTATTAACATGACCAGGCTTAAGGACAATGCTCATTGTCAACATAATAAGGTACCCTCACCTTATCATTAAAGTCATTTAATAATAATTTAAATATCATAAAGAAGGGTATCCATTAAAGGACCATAATTAAAAATCATAAAGAAAGGTATCCATTTAAATGACCATATCTTAAAAATGACCATAATTTAAAAATTATCCTAATTAAAGTCAATTAAATTAATTTAAAAATCTTAATGAAAGGTATCCATTAAGGACCATAAATCAAAAATCATAATGAAAGGTATCCATTTAAAAGGCAACACATAAATAGCACTATATTATCCATGACAGATTTTTTTAAGCAAAACTCATGGTCATTAATACCATTCATCATTCTATTTATATATAGCCTTGTAATTGAAAATGGCCTCATGGCATTTCATTGCAATCGACATTAGGTAGCAACAGCAATATTAAAAAGCCAATAGTTAAAAATATTAAAAAGCAACAGCAATATTAAAAAGCAATATTAAAAAGCCAATAGCAACAACAATATTAAAAAAGCAATATTAAAAAGCCAATAAAAAGCCAATAGTTAAAAATAGCCACGTTTAAATTGACAGTGTATAACTCACCCCCTAATTACACATTAACAGTGTCCATGACGTTTCTTAAATTAAAAGCAAATAATGAAAATCGTATTACAGCTTGGGCATTATCAGTGGAATAAAATGACGCTAACTTCACCATAATACCATCACACCTCACGTTTTAAATTAAAAAGACTTGCAATATATTACAGATCGTTATATACAGATCGCAAATTTAGGGTTGTGAGGTCTAACAGTAACGCTGTAATCTGATTTGAATTAAAACTAATATTACCAGCAACGATGAGGTATACCCATGCCTGTAACTGCGTAACCCAACTAACAGATCTACTATAAGGGATATATTCAACAGAAAATTTGTCAAATAGAGTATAAAAATACAGTCAGCGTCTAGAACAGAGGACCGGGTCCGGTGTGCAATATCAGCGGTCGGTTTCAAGGAACAGCAGGAGGCACAGGGTATTCCACGCCTGACCAGGCAGCAAAACGCACGGGTGTGGCCGTCAGAAGTTCAGAATTTTTCATTGAAAGCATTATGACTGTCCGAAAATCGGGATAGGGTATTATGACTGTTCGAAGATTCGAACAGTGACAGGGTATTATGACACTCAAGCAATGCAACCACGATAACAACTAGGGGCCCAACGACTTCATAGGAACACCAAAAATCAACGAAATGAACAACGATTGCAGGCACGACAAGGGAAAGCGAAATGCCAACGAGGTTACAGGATCAAAAGGGCATTCTTCAGCGAAGAATTTGCAGCTTCAAGGGAACGAAATGCCCACTGTTTATAAAAGGAAAATGCCCATCATAATAAAGGCCCACTGCCCATAAAACGCCCAGCGAATACAAAGAAGCCCACGGTAAGGAAAAATAAAACGCCCACCGTAAGAATGGCCCACTATGTATTGAAAACGCCCCACAACACAAGGAAAACGCACCCAGAAAAATCCCGTCCCCAAAAACATATCACAGTCATCAACACAGCATCGAGATAAAAAAAAAAAAAAAAACGAAATTCCGGAGATCCAAATCAATAACCATTTAACCAAACAGCATTTTCAGAACTACGACGCAACAAGTAATCCAAACGGATTTGCCAACTGATTTTTCAGTGTCACCATTACCAGGACGAGTTGCCAGAACAAATTTAACATTCGACATTCACAGAAACGAATTTGCCAGAACTAGCTATTCAGTAACAATTTTATAAGACAAGATTTGCCCAAGCAATCGCACAATAACCATTTACTGAAACAAATTTGCCGGCAGAGTTTTATTTTCAGTAACACAATGCACAGTCCTGAATTCTAACAGCAACCGTTTTGTACAGTCCAGGACGTTAAATAAAAAGGTATAACAACAATATTTAAAAATTACACTATCCCGCTCCATCATTTAAATTCGCACAGTCCCGAATTACGGCAGATTGATTTCATACAGTCAGTGCGATGAATGGAAGGGATTTTACAACATCAATAACATTAACATTGCCAAAATATAAAAATGCATTCTACTTCACCAATTAAATTCATACCGTTGCCTTACGCCCGCGTTGGAAGACGTCCCGCGCTCTATGCTGCGTCCTGCACTCCTTACCGCTCCTGCTCGCCGACTGCAAAAGGCTCACCGGTACCTCCCAGCCAAACGCTATGGGTACTATGCTTCCCCCTTAGCCCCCCGAGCCGCAAAGGGGCCACACAAGAACCAGAGATAACACTAGCTTCTTAGCTAGCCTCCACGGCTGAGCTACCACTCCAACACAGCTGAGATAGACCCAACTCCTCACAAGAAATCCGTCAAGCCACAATTCAACAGCGTAACGTTACGCTAACCGTTCATCCCTTCTTCCTTCTTTTGCCCTTCTTTTATAGAAATTTCAGACCCACCTACTTTCCTAAATCATTAATTAATTAATTTTTAATGACAAACCTCAGAACATTCTCTGTCGTCCAAGTGTCGTTCATCCCTACGGTTCTCCAAAATTAATTTCTTTTTAATAATTAAAATACTCAATTCCCTCACTCCCCCAAAAATCGCTCCTTAAATTACTCCTAGGGTTCCTAGATCCCCTCTCATGCTTTTTAATAACTTTCCTAAAATGATGTTGCTAATTTAGTTCATTTTAGAAAGTCCTTATTTGTTGATTCCTTTTTGCTTTTTTACCTATGTCTCCTACTTTCCATTTTTTTAAGTTTCCTTTATCCCAAGTTTTCCTCATTTTATTTTTTTTATTCCTCTCTCTTTTATTATTATTTATTGTTTTATTTTTTATTAATTATTTATTTATTTTTGTTTTAAACTCCAACGGATAAAATGCGCTTAATAATATTTTCAATAATTATTTAAAAGCTTACATTTGTACTCCCACTCTTAACAATTTTAATTCTTCTTTTAAAATTTAAAACCCTATGGTTCAATTAATTTATCCCCCCTCATTACCTTACCCCCTTAGTTTAAGAAGACTTAACTAACACATAGGAGGGGTTTTAGTTTATACCCTAGGTTATTTTGTAGGATATTTTCTTAGGGCATGTCAAAATTTATCTTAGAGATGTTTTAATTTAGGTTTTGATTTGGTAGGCGATAATTTAATTGGGGAGTCATTTTTTAAGAATTTTATTAGAGGTGGGTCTAAGGTTATCTAGGTTGTCATCATCTCATCAATGCGGCGTTCCCGCCGGGGCGCTACGTGCTCAAGGGTGCCACTTTCACCTTGTTTGCCCGGCTTAGCGCTGACGTGCCCTTCGGGATACTTTTCGTGCTCAAAGGGTGCCACTTCGGCGGCTTGCATTTCTTTAGCGGCGTGCCCTTGAGGATGCACCACATTAGCACCGAGGTGCCGCTACGTTGGCTTGCATTTCTTCTTGGCGATGCCCGCCGGAGTCACCGCGATGCTCAAAGGGTGCAACTTTCGTTGGCAAGCCGGATTGGTAGACTCTATAACCCCACGGAATTAAACACTCCGCCCGGGTGAACTTGTGGGATACTAAAGACTCTAAGGAATAAGGCCCCCGCGCCCCTTAGAATCATCGTGGCGGTACGTAAGTCTGCCCTCCACTGACATCGTGGATCCTCTCGAACTAGGTGTCGTTAACCTCGATTCCGAACCACTGACGGAGTGCTAATTAGGCGTAGTGGTATCCACACCTCTCCCTCAATCTCTACGGAACTCGTGTGTGGCTGGCCTTTACTCCATATGTGAGGTTTGTTGACATTTATAAATCATTTTTGCATCATCAACCATCGTAATGGGATCAATAATGACAACTTATATCCTTAAAATCAATAGTATATCATCAAAAGGAAACAATATTATCGTAAATGAAACAACTCAAAATAGCCCACTCCCTAACTCAATCGAGGTCAAGGGAGTTCCACCCGATACTGCATCCTCAAGGTCGAAACCATGCACACTCAATGTTGAGCAGCACCTGTCTGCATCAAATTAGTAAAAACATCTTGTCATATAGCTTAGCATCGCCAATGAAAAAATTTATCATCATAGAAAATCCAGTCCTTGTGAGCAAGTGTCCTCAAAGAATAAGTTTGGTAAAGTGCGCCAGAGCGGGATGGTACATACACCTCTTGAGATTAAACTTTAGAATCAGAAGTTTCTCAGTATAAATGCGAAAATAAATGTACCATAATATCATAGGAGTACACGATCATAAGTCTATCTATCAAACAAAAATGGAAGCTGGTGGCATATCATATCGTCCTCAGTCGGCCAGAGTGCGGGGACTATAATTGTCCACTAGACCTTGACACGATCTAACGTTCGGCGTCGTAGCCGAACCGGTGATGATCTAAAATCGCGGTGGCGCTCGGTAGTAGGCACTCCCTGATCCGATACACGCGAGAACTCACATGTCAATCGTATTATTGGCAGGATCACTAACATAATGTCTCAAAGCAGTTACATGAAAAACATCGTGCATGCGCCTCAAAGAATCGAGCAAGGCTAGTCGATGGAGCCACGAGGGCCCCTTTCTCTCCACAATCTCGAGAAAGGTCCACGAACCTAGGAGAGTTTAGCTCCCTTTCAAACCTTGATCGAACTCTTATGCAATTCCACCCACAAGAATACTCGATCAACACATCATAACTATGGTCAACACAATTCACATCGACATAACTCTTCTACCAATCCTACGCTTCTTTTATCCTTTGCCTTATGGTTTGCATTTTCTCTTCCGTTTTTCTTGGATAACTTCTGGTCCCACGGGTCCTATCCTCAAGCCCATCAATAACTCAAAGGGCATCCGACGATTAAGCCCATAAAGAAACTCAAAGGCACCATCTTAATGGTGCTCGGTAACTGTTGTTATAAGCAACTCTACTAGAGGCAAGATTCCTCTAGCGGCTTTGTTGGTCCATCGCATTACATACGCCCATGTCTTCCAAGGTTTGGTTGATACGTTAAATGCAATCCTTGATTCTACGGGTGTCGCGGTACTAAAATTAAGTTGGGTCCACAAGGCCTCTTGGAAACTTCGTCCAAAGTATTCAATTTAAACACCGATCCTCGATGGGATATAATCCTTTTAGGCATGACATGCGACCTCCACCGTCTCAGCAGTAGAAACTCGCTATGTCGGGTGCACGTCGTTTATGCATACTTGGGAATAAAGTGAGCACTCTTTGTTGGAGTGTCAACTACTACAAAATAAATTCGTGTCTCCTTGCCGTGCGGTGGCGGTAACAATAAAATCCATCGAAATGACTTCCCATTTCGATTCGAATGTACATGTGGTTAGCCAAGTAATCACGCGGGTGTCTATGTTCAGCCTTTACATAGACACTTTCGAGACATCTAGACACAAACTTGACTATGTTGGCCTTCATTTCCCTTCCAGGAAGAACAAGGGCTTAAGGTCAACCCCCATCTTCGTAACTCCCGAGTGACCCATGTAAAATGATTTGTGAGCCTCGCTTAGGATCAAAATCCTCAACTTCGATGGATTTGACCCGGTACATAAATCGACCTCGACCTTAATAAACCATCACTATCAAAGGAATATCCCTCAAATCGTGGTACCGTCATAGTGTCTTGTCCAATAAAAACCTCGACTTCATTGGCCCACCCGGTCATCGTCCGCATTTGGAAGGTGAGAATCTTCTCCGCGTAGATTACGTCGAAGAGGCAGCTTACCGAATCGGCCTCGACTCCAACATCACGCCCACTTTCGGTTCCTTGTTCGCGCTTATGTAAAGTAATCCTCGAAGTGGGTACTTTCGCTAAACAATTCGATAGCGCCCGTTGTCGTAGCGTTAATTAAACTTTGTGTAAAATGTCTTTGTAATCCCACAATGATCGGTCTTTAATTCAAATTTTTGTCCAACAAGGTAGTGTCTCCATACACTTACAGGCATACCGCGATGGCTAAACTCCAAATCATGCGTCGTAGTTTTCCTCATGCCTTCTTAATTTCTCGAAATGTAAGCAATCCTTTCGTCCATCTTGCATCAAGACTCCACCTAAACCTTCTTTGGATGCGTCGGTGCATACCAAGAGTCTGCGTCCATATCAGGGACCTTTAGTATCAGTGAATTTGTCAACAACTCCTTAAGCCTCCCTAAGTACACTTCAGCGCATTTCTCTGTCCACACAAACTTCTTGTTTTTTCTTCTGCAACCTTGTGGGATGACCTGCTATCTTGAAAATCCCTCAACAAACCGTCGATAGTATCGTGATAAACCCATGAAATTACGCATACGTGACATTACATTGTGAGGCCATTCCATAATGGCCTCAACTTTTGGATCCATGGCGATACCTTAGCCGGAGATGACATGCCCTAAATAGTGAATCTCGATTGATAAAAGAGCATTTGGATAGCTTCCATATAATTTGTGCTCTCGCAAACAATACCAATCGCCAGTGCTCGTCATGCTCCTTCATAGTCCGAGGGTAGATCAGAATATCGTCGATGAATACTTGAATGAACTTGTCCAAGTACTTTCTTGGAACACCCCATTCATCAAACTCATGAATACCCACAGGGTGTTTATTAGAGTCCAAGCGGTAAAATAGTAAATTCGTAATGTCAAATCTTGTCTTAAGCGGTCTTAGGGACATCATCCTCCTTGATCCGTGGCGGTGATACCCTGATCATAAATCGATCTTAGAGAACATAGTAGCCCCCTTCATTTGATCAAGCGGTCGACAATTCTTGATAAGGGGTATTGATTCTTGATCGTAGCCTTATTCGGTTGGCGATAGTCAATGCAAATCCTCCACGATCCATCCTTCTTACGAATGAAAATAAGTGGTGCACTTACGGTGACACACTGGGGCGATATCAATCCGGGTCCAACAACTCTTTCTGTTGCATTTTTAACTCTTACAACTCGAGTCGACATCCGATAAGGCATCCCTCGCTATCGGTTCGATTCCCGGTTTCAGGTCTATAGTAAACCACAATTCTCTTTAAAGCGGCATCCCGGGCAACTCCTCTGGGAATACGTCCGCAAATCCCTTCACCACCGGAAGGTGTTCTAGACCTACGCTTTACTCCCTTTTAGATTTTAGCGTGGGATCGCATAAAGCTTGCACCCTTGCACATACTCTTAGTAGCTGTGGGAAGGGGAACCTCGAGAGATACTCCCACGGTTCCACGTCCCTACTATCACCGCGATCTCTGTCCTTCATCATGCGACTAATCTCAACGTTTTAGATCTCTTACAGTTGAGTGATATCGCTCATCGATTCCAACCAATCCATGCCGATCGACATGTCATAAGATCCTAAGATGCGTGGCATTACAAGTTGACCCTCGTGACAAACTCTCTCGGGTTAAGGGCACAACCGAGGCCGGTAACCTTCCTCCAGGCGCCGTTTTGGCTCTTGAAGCCATATCTACGAAGCTAAAATTGTCCTGTTAGACTACCTTTACCTTAATCCTTTGTAGTACGCGGAAATAAAACTCCTTGTAGCTCTTGGGTCTATCAAAATACTAGGGTCTGGTCAGCGACAGTACATATCGTCTCGAGGAAACGCTGTAGGCTGGTGCTGCGCACAGCCGGTTATTCACCGGCGCATGAATCTGATGGGCCTGCCCATATCTCCCATGGTAGAAGGTCTGGCTGATCCGGACGCCATGGTCCTCTCCATAGGACGGTCAGCGGCTGGTAGTGTGGCTCCCCACCGCATCCAACACCCTTGACCCGGTAAGTCCTGGTACCCGAAGTAGAAGATGATATTGCTTGACACAGAGCACGGTCTATTCTGGCGAGCAGGGCCTAAAGCATTTATTTGTTGCGGCGGCTAACTGCTTCTTTGCTGTGGTCCTCAGAATGCGGTTGTCGGCTGGCGGCGATGATCGAGTGTAGTGAGCGTGGATCCCCTCTGGAAACCACGATGTCCCGAAGTATGTCTCACAGGTGTCATCTTTGCGGTTATGACCGGAACCACCGCCTGGCGGTCGGTGATGGAGTCACAGTGCGATTGCTGATTAGCTCCTCCTCTGCTATGAGTGTCTTTTGGACAGCGTCGTGCAATACTACATCTAAATAAAACAAATAGATGAAAACAAAAATACTACATCTAATGAACAAAATCCAAATATTATTATATTGATAATAATAACAATAAAAATATATATTATGGTAATAATAATATCCAACAATTATTTTCAAAATCCACTAAAATATATGAGGAAATATAACCATGTATTCACTTGATTTCATCTTCATGAGATGCAAAAGAATTGAATCCACCGCTCCTATCTTTTAATAAAACAAAAGATAATAGAAAGGGAAAAAAAAACAATGGAGAAGCTTCAATTTGATAAAATTTCCATAATATATGGAAGTAATTTATCGATTTTACAAAATAGTTACTTCTCCACACTACATTAGCTTAATACTGAAATGTCCATTACAATTACAATGCCCAAATTTAAAGATTTTTCGAATCTAGTGCGACTTCTTCATAACTCATAGTCTGGTTACTTTATTCACTTGCATTACATCGTTTTTTTGGAATCTACTTTATACATAGTTACTTTATTTAACTGCATTGTTATTCTATGAAATGGTTTTTTTGAAATCTAGTGATATAAATTTGTAGGAATTATTATTTTTTTATTGGTCAAAATCCATTTCTAAATGTAGGAATGAATTCGTTATCATTAGAAAACTCCTGGGTATTCGGATTCTACAAACATAATAATTTAAAACTACTAATCCAACAATTTCTCGCTAAATTTTGGGCAAATATCCCAAAAAATCTTCATTTAGGTAGAATCTTTTAGCCTACTACATTATTTTTTAGCAAGACTATATCATATAGCTTGTTATTATCTAGAAGGATATATAGTAATTGGTTGGAAGTAAACTAACATTGATTTTTATTAAAAAAAAAAAAAAAAAAAAAAAAAAAAATTTTTAATAAAATTATTTTTTAATAAAATTATAATGTTTTTCATATATTTATATTAAGAATTAAATTTTTGAAAATCAAAATTTGTTTTCAAATTTTTTAAAATAAAATATTTTTGTTTTATGAGTTTTTATTTTATTGATAACTAACATTAAAATTTGTATATATGGTTTGCAATATTTTTCTTTATAGGCAATGAATTTAAAATATAAAATATGTAAGAATATTATATATTATATAAAATAAAAAAAAAAAAAAAAAAAAAAAATTAATGTAAAATATAAAATATTAGCTAATAGGTAAATGTACTTTATTGACACATATAATTTCTTATTAAACATATTTTATGTGACAACTATTAAGTGTATATATTTGTTGAGTGGCTGATCCTTAATTTCTCTGACATAATTTCCGACAACTATTTAACTCATTGTCATTACTCGAGAGTCCTCGCTTTGGAAATAAAACAGAGTGAAGCTTCGTATTAATGGGTGGGTCACTTTTCAACGTTCTCAACCAGACCTTTGGGTGGCTTTTCAATGTTCTCAACCAGACCTTTTTCAATTAAAAGTCCCCCCTGCAACGTTAAATTTAATATTTCCTTCAAGACGTCCTTTTCAATATTTTAGATTCCACATCCGATGAAATAATGTGGAGTGCACTTGAATGTTCTCAAAATTATTCACCATTAATGTTGACTGACTGGTGATTCTTTTTCAATATTTTAGATTCCACATCCAATGGAATAATGTTGAGTGCACTTTACTGTTCTCAAAATTATTCACCATTAATGTTGACTGACTGGTGATTCTTTTTCAATATTTTAGATTCCTTTTTAATTAACTTTACATTAAATCTGAGATTTTTGAATCCATATTTTTTACCTAATTCTGATCCAATGTTAGTAACATAATCATATAATTTTTTAAAATTGTTCTCCATTCAATTATGGTTTGATTTCCTTTTATTTAGCACACACATTAAATTTGAGAATACAAACTTTGGAAATAAAATAAAATATTTTTACTGTTTATGAGTTTTTTTTAATTGATAACTAACATTAAAATTTGTATATGGTTTGATTTCCTTTTAATTAACTTTACATTAAATTTGAGAGCCCTCGCTTTGGAAATAAAATAAAATATTTTTTGTTTTATGAGTTTTTTAATTAATAACTAACATTAAAATTTGTATATGGTTTGCAATATTTTTCTTATAAACCAATAATTTAAAAGTATAAAATATATGGAAAGTTCTGCAACTGGGTATTTATTTATTTCTTATAAAATTTGATAAAATATAAAATATTATATAGCGTAGGTAAATGTGTGCTATTGACACATAATTTCTTATTAAACATATTTTCTGTGACAACTATTAAATTATTATATTTGTTGAGTGGCTGATCATAATTTCTCTGACATAATTTCCGACAACTATTTAACTCATTGTCATTTTCGAGCCCTTTCGGCACAAACAAAATAGAGTGAATCTTCCTGGAAGCTTAGTATTAATGGGTGGGTGGTGGAATGCGGCTTTTCCAGCGTTCTCAGGAACCTTTGGATGACTTTTCAATGTTCTCAACCAGACCTTTTTCAATTAAAAGTCCCCCCTGCAACGTTAAATTTAATATTTCCTTCCAGACATCCTTTTCAATATTGATTCCACATTATTGATTCCTAATTAAAAGCCCCCTGCAGGCGTTAAATTTAATATGTCCTTCTAAGACATCCTTTTCAATATTTTAGATTCCACATGGGTGGCTTTTCAATATTTTAAATTCCACATGGGTGGCTTTTCAATGTGACCTTTTCCAATTACAAGTCCCCCTGCAGAGTTAAATTTAATATGTACTTCAACACATCCTTTCCTTTTCAATATTTCAATGTTCTCAACCAGACCTTTTCCAATTAAAAGTCCCCCCCTGCAGCGTTAAATTTAATATTTCCTTCCAGACATCCTTTTCAATATTGATTCCACATTATTGATTCCTAATTAAAAGCCCCCTGCAGGGCGTTAAATTTAAAATGTCCTTCTAAGACATCCTTTTCAATATTTTAGATTCCACATGGGTGGCTTTTCAATATTTTAAATTCCACATGGGTGGCTTTTCAATGTGACCTTTTCCAATTACAAGTCCCCCTGCAGAGTTAAATTTAATATGTACTTCAACACATCCTTTCCTTTTCAATATTTTAGATTCCACATCCAATGGAATAATGTTGAGTGCACTTGACTGTTCTCAAAATTATTCATCATTAATGTTGACTGGTGAATAATGTTGACTGACTGGTGATTCCTTTTCAATATTTTAGATTCCACATCCAATGGAATAATGTTGAGTGCACTTGACTGTTCTCAAAATTATTCACCATTAATGTTGACTGACTGGTGAATAGATGTGGAATCTAAAATATTGAAAAGGATGCCTTAGAAGGACATATTAAATTTAAACGCCCAGCAGGGGACCTTTAATTAGGAAAGGTCTGGTTGAGAACATTGAAAAGCCATCCCAAGGTTTAGTTGAGAACATTGAAAAGCCACCCACCCATTAATACTAAGCTTCCAGGAAGATTCACTCTATTTTGTTTCCACGGCAAGCGCTCTCGAGTAATGACTACAAGTTTAATAGTGGTCAGAAATTATGATCAGCCGTTCAACAAATTTAATTTTATAGTTGCCAGAGAAATTGTCTCACGAGAAAATCAATTATGTTTATATAATATTAGTTTTTAATTTTTTTTATGATTATTTTTTGGTTTGATTTTGTTTGAAATTTGGTGAGAAATGGTTGCATCTGCAGATTTGAATAGCTAAGTTTGTATGATCAGATTCAGAAATGCAATTTAAACAATAAAAAATAGTGATTTTGTCTAGATTTACATCACCAAATTTCCACCAAAAAAACCTAAAAGGTAGAACTTTTAACCAACTACTATAATATTTTATACATTTTATATTTTTAAATTAAATTTTTTATTAAACAAATATATTACAAATTACATAAAATTTGTCATTTCACCAATCAAAAATCACAAAAAATTAGAAATATTTCATTTTAAAAATTTGAAAAATAAATTTTTATTTTTCAAAAATTTAATTCAATACAAATTTATGAAAAACATTATAAAAATTTTATTAAAATTTTTTGTTTTAATGATGATGATGATGATGATTAACGTCCACTAAGACAGAATTGGTCTATCCGACCTTAAGAGGGTAAGTGATTACTTGAGATTCTTTATAATTTTGTTTATGTGCTAGAAAAACATTAAGAGAAGCTTTCCAAGATCACCATACTTTTGTTGAGCTAAGAGGTTAAGAAGGTTGGTAGTGTGACAAATATTTTGAAAATGAGATCTAATATGGGTATAGGCTGGACAATCTAAGAGAAAGTGTTTTTCATCTAAGGTGACAAACTCTTTCATCCCAAGGCGTTTTAGGAATTGACGAACACCGAGTTTCACTATGGAGTTCATGAGAATTTGTTCTTATCTTAGGAATGCTTATTTTTTTCTTTACACTTGGAAAAACATATAGAAAATTTTGATCTTCTAGATTAGGGTTGATTACATCCTTATAATACCTTTTTTTTTTTCCTCTAACTCTTTATCACACCACATTTTCTTCTTAAATTTTGATTTGACATTTTTTTAATAGTATCTTTATTCTGCAAAATGGTGTCTTCCATGATTCCCTAATCGTTTAGCCAAGAGTGGATATCTTTATGCCATCATCGCTTAAGTCGTTGGTGGTTATGACTCGATTTTGAAGCAATTTTAGGAAGCCTCTTGTCTTCCATGTTGTTTAACTTGTTCTTATACATTAGGTATCTAGTCATAACCATGCTCTCAATGGGGGAGGGGCTTGTTTCTAAGAGGAGGATAGGATAGGGTGTATTTCCTTTAATTTTGAGATTATAGGTTATAAAATTCTTTTGTATTTGTTCTATCTTTCTCCAGGATTCACGAGAGATACTACAGCCATAGACTTCACATCCATAAAGAATAACAAGTGTAACAAGAGTCTCAAAGAGTAGTTTCGTCTTATCCCAACTCCAAAGATCAACTGATTTACAATTGTTTTCAAGCCCATAATAAACTTTCCATCCCCCAATAATCCTTTTCTTAATGCTATAATTCCAATTGAGCTTGTGGTGAATATCAATTCCAAGATATTTGTATGAAGTCACTTCCTCCAAGTTGTTGTTTTCATATACGAAGGTATCATAAGGAATCTTATTGGATTTAATAATCACGACCTTAGTCTTATCAGTATTAACAGTCATACCCATATTAGAGCAAAAATACTTGAGGATTCTTAGTTGGTTTTCAAGATCATGGGGACTCCTTGCCATAAGAACGATATCATCAGCATAAATAAGAAGAATGATGACTATACCAGCGAGAGTAGGGCTGACACAACCTGTTTTTTCCAAGCAATATTCTAAATTGTCAATGTATATACCAAAAAGGGTAGGGGACAAGGGACAACCTTGTTTGACTCCAATATTGCAGTTAATCTCTTTTGACCAGGCCTCAATGTTTTTAAACTTAGCAATAATGTTCTCATACATCCTTATTACAACAATCCTCAACTCGAGAGGCACTTTTATCTCTTCCAACCTATTCCAAAGGTTTTTCCTAGGAACCATGTCAAAAACTTTTCTAAAGTCAACAAAACAACAAAAAAGATTGGTTTTAGTATTGTGGAACTCCTCTGCAATGATCCTAAAGGTAACAAGATGGTCCACAGTTGAATGATATCTCCTAAACCCGGTCTGGCCTTTAGCTCTTTTACCATGAATTTCTAGCCAAAGATTAATCTTCTTTTCCAAACTAATTCCATAAAGCTTGGCTAAAATCGGGCTAATCATAATGGTCCTATAATTATATGACATGGTTTTAAGTTGACGATAAACTAACAAGAGCTCAAGGCTCAAAAATCTGAAAATGTAACAAGCAGAACTTGATGTCTTCTGCTCAATTGGTGGTTTTAAGCTGACCACAAACCATATTAACAATAATATGTTCAGGAACAAGACTGCATACCAGGAACTAGGTTGCATACTTGATCATCTGTTCACAGGCTCTAAATCAAAATTGGAACCTGACTCAAAATCAAACTCGGAACCTGACTCAACTAGATTTTCCCCCTATCAGGGACAAGTGGTTCCAATTCCCTTGACCGCCATTCGCAAGTATGACCAAGAAGAGATCCAACACATCAAATTGTCTTCCGGGGGAGTCTGAAGACTTGATCTTCAACTCATAAGACTACATCAACCGGGCCCCGATAATAGCCTAAATCAACAAATCTTGAAAAACATTCATGTCCATCAACTGTAGAAATATCTCTAATCAAGTACGATTGTACTTGTGTATAAATCCAGTGATAAGACTGCTCTAATAAATTGGCTTCCAAACGCCAACGCCAATTCCCTAACCATTCAAAATGAATTTGTTTCCACTTGCGCTTTTGACACCTTACTAAGGGATGATTTGTCTTTCCACAAAATTTGCATGGGTGAAGATCAAAATAGTTTGACTTATCATGGCAAAACCGGTGACAGTGTTTGCACTGTATGGGTTCTTTATCTGACCGATTAGAAACATCATCATCAGCTATATCCTATACCTGTTCCTTACCAATATCCGCAAGCTCTGTCATCTTATCATCATTCAAAAAACCTCCACTCACAAAGCAAACAGGTTCGCTATAATTAGGAAAATGAAAAAGGTTGTCAGCATCATGTACATATCCTAGTCCATATCGATTTCGTTTAAATCGTAATTCTTCCCATGGTCGAACAATAAATTTATCCGCAACTTTTTCTGACATAGGGACTTTATTCAACTC
>SNQJ01S0046016.1:22345-71323 GCA_010110895.2 Picea sitchensis
AGAACCTGGGTAGGTATAGGAACATAACTACTAGCATCATTATACCCAGGAGGAACAAAAATATTATCCCCTCCGGACGGATTCTGGGCAAGATTAGCAATAGAAGTATTTAGAGCATGATACCCAGGTGGAAGTGATGGATTTGGTCTAAGAAGAAGTGGTGTTCCAATAGGAGCTTGAGTGATTACTTCACTTCCAACATAAACAAGTGTATCTTGTGGGATCATGGTAGAGCTAGTGAGATGGAGAGGAAGAATTGTATGATAACCAACCAACAATTGGTCTGAGACTATGACAACATTATTGGTTGTTCCAGTAAAATGATCCAAGGGTACCATATAGGTAGTAGAAGTCATAGGCGAATGTGATACCATAGGTTTATTAGACGTCCTCTAGCGTATATGACTCATTCCTAGTTTTCCAAAAATATTTTGTCCCGAAGAAGTTCTCCAAAGAGAACGAATAGGACCAGAAGAGCTAGGATAAAGAATTCCAACAGTATGAACCAAAGTTCTAAACGACTCACTCTGAAAGAGAGGATCGTCTACACTAGACTCTGTGTGAGGTCCAATAGGTATTCCAATATAATATTCAACAATAACATCTCCCAATGAATTTATCCAGAGAAAAAGAGGATCTCGTACAACACTCAATAATGGATTTACGGGAAGTATGGATTCCTCCAATGGAGTATAACTTCCAATCTCAGAGGCTACGTCGTTATTGACTCTCCCTATAACAAGATACTATTGTGTGTTCTGATGCTTTGGAGAGTGTGCCTTACAACCTATTTCAAAGCACTATCCTAGCTAATGTTGGTGTAGAAAAGTTCTAGAAAATAAAAGTTGCTAATAGATTTTAAAATTACGTTGTATTTTAAAGGTTGTTGTTTACTCAAAAGGGAAACGGAAGTGAAACTGATGATATATTTGACCTTGATCCAATAATATGCAAGAAGAGACGTAATGCAAACGTTTCATTCAATGAACTACAAAGACTACTAAAAAGAAGAATAAAATTCATTTCTTTCCTTTTCAAATTAGAACAGAGGTGTAATCCGAAAAGGGAAGATGGTCTAAGAAGACTAGTGCACTCTCAACACTATTCCCAAATAAAACTCGTAATGCAAGAAAAAAATAAAATGATGAGAAAACCTTTTGTCGAATGCAAACAAAAATTGTCTCTTAATCAATCAACAATCTAGAAAGTAAAAACAATCGAAAACTCAAAAGAAATCAAAGACAACTTATCAAACAAGCACCCAGGAACAAAGTCTTGAGATTATATCCTTGCGACAAGAAGTCAAGAAACAAAACATGCAAAGCTTGTAAACAAGACTTTCAATATTTAAAAATCAATCAAATCCAGGCTTAAAATTTGTAAACCAATCATTCACCAGTGCCAAAATTTCATCCTAGGCAGTAAACACCAATCTGGGCAAAGAAAATAAAAGTGATTTTCACCCGACAATTGCTACAGGAATCGTCGCAGGCTGTAGAGGAGTACAGTGTGACAATCTAGGATTGTCGCAGGATGTCAACAAGGAAGAGTGAGACATCTTCATTTTGGTCTGCACAAGTAGAGTGTGACAACAAGGAATCGTCGCAGGGTGTCAATAGGACATAGTGTGACAATCTCTAAATAAAAAGAAAATTGGGAAAAATGACAAAATTTCTCAATGAACCTTCAGGATCAGAGAGTCAAGATTGATCACCCACAGACTCAGAGAATGAATTTGATCAAAATAATGCAGGATAAAAACAAATAGGAAGAAAAAAACCAAAATGATGTCGATCCATCCCCAATATGGTCGCCGATTTTTTTATAGGACAAAGCGGTAAGTGCGGACACAAACTAATCTCCCTAACTTTCACAAGAAGCTAGAACAAAACAAGATAGAATACAAACTTCACCTTAGACTTCATTGTCATATAAACTAGTTCATAGAGGAATGAGTGACATACCTTTTAAATGGCGCTTGATCCTTGCTAATGTCATCCTTGTCGCTCCATCTTTAGATTTGTGGGATGGTGAACTTGTTTAAGAAGCACAAACCAAAAAAGAGAGAGAGAACCAAGATATATATATTCCAATGAATTCTATGTATAAGATCAAGGAGTTATACAATAAAAGCCAAGACAACTTTATAGGGAAGAAATGTGTTGTTGCATTATATTAAAATGGAAAGTGGAGAATACAACCTATGCCTTGATGTTGCAAGATTCCTTTCAATGTCTCTTTGCTCCAACACAGACACCTTTTTCCCAATTCCTTTGATGAAGAAGATCCACAATCTGACTTAGAGAGCTAAAGCAAAGTTATCTCAAGTATAATCTATAGCAGAACTCTTCATGCATATGCAAACCTTATCCTTTTCCATGAGAGATCCCTCTTTATATAAGGTGAAAGAGGGATGGATGAGGATATTAGGATGATCCCACTAAATCAGAGAAGCGATTAAGATCCAAACCGATCGGAGGCCACCTCATCTTCTAGAAGATCCCCTTCTACAACATTCATGAATTTTGACTTTTCCCTTCCTTAAGAACCATCACAGCCTATGTACATGCAACATGTGACGACGTCGCAATCCATATTTGGTGCAGAGTGTGACGATCAAGCATCGTTTCACCCCAAGCATAGAGCAAGGTGTGACGATATTCCTTGTCATAGTTTTTTAGGGAGGAAAAGAAAACCACTTTTCTCTTGGATAAAGTCTCTTTTAATATTTTCAGGGAACATGGAAGTGGGTTAAGCACATGTCGTCAATTGATCACTGGGGTGACCAAAATAATGTGTAACAACCACTTCCACCTATAGTACATAAGTTTCTTCCGAAGACAACTCCAACATAAGATGAGATTCAAATGAACATAGATGTTGCAACCATGTTTGGGAAGTTGAATATGATGGTCCCTATAACAGAAATGTGCGACATTCCTTCTGTAACAAGGGAAGTCTTGAATTTATTACAGGTACCAACTGAGAAGGAGTATCCCCCAATTATTTTGAACACCATGTATCTGGATTGGAAAAGGGAGAACAACCCTCCTTTCTATCTTTCCTTGGGCATGAATGACCTCCATCTAAACAACTGTATGTTGGATTTTGGGGCCTCAACAAATGTCATGTCATTGAAAGTAATGGAATAAATTGGATTGAATACGACCTGACCATACCAAAATGTGTGCGGCATTGATTCTAAGAGGGTCAAGGTTTATGAGCTCTGCGAGGACGTTGAGCTCTTCTTGATTGATTTTCCGCATATCAGCCTCCTTATGAATACAGTAGTAATTAAAGTCTCAAACGGTTGGGGGGTGCTCTTATCAAGGAGTTGGTTTGTTTCTCTTGGAGGTTTCCTTAGCATGGATCTCATCCATGAACATATTTCCATGGGGGATGGCACCTTTGAGGTATTATATAGTCAAGAGTGAGCCGAAAAGCATGTGATGGATCCCAACAGTCCCGATTATACAAGTGAGGATGAGTTTGATGAGGTTTCAGACACCATTGAGTATGATCCACGAGATTTACCTTTCATGAAAGAGGACTGCATAGACATGATAATCCCAAGGACAAATGAATACAAAGAAAAGCTTGCACAGTTTGAAGGGAAATAGCCAGGGTCCATCCAAATATTGAATAAAGAAGATAATAAATACAAAGAACGTGAAGAATCCATAACAAAATGCAGTCAACACAAGACTTCCTTGCTATTCTTACATTGAGAATATACCTTACATCGACTATAGTGAAGGAAGTCTTGCATTCATGTGGGACAAGAAGAAGGGAAATCCTAAATACGACCAAAAGGATGAAAAATCGTGGCTTGGTCCTTGCATCATCAAGAATAAGTCAAAAAATATTAAGTATGATTTGACATCTTTGGACAGGAGAAAGATTCCATTACTAGTGGATGGGTCTCTTCTCTGACCCTACATTCATAACATTTGACTTCTTCAGGGCCCAGGGCCTAGGTAAGTAGGTAGGTCATGAAACCCATGCCAAAAAGTCTCCCCCCCATCCATGACACCTCATGCACATGACTTAGAAAGAGGTCCTCTTGGGAAACACTCCTAAAACTTGAGGAACGATTAACCCAATCGGTCATTTTTTCAACCCTCCCATACCTAAACTTGGAAAATTGCATAGGGTATTTGAGTATTGGTTTATTTTGATGAGGTGGTTTGTATTTACATTCTTAGATGGATCTTTTATTGATTTTATTTACTTATCATGATGCATTTGAATTGATATCCTTGGAGGGTGTATCCATTTGTCTTTGTAGGACCTAGTTAGTGGACAGTTTTGAAAGAACAAGCCCAGCTTGGGATTTCATGGGGATTGAATCCCACGGGTTGGATTCCAAGGTCTCACACTTTGGATGACGATGACATGCCTTTGGAGGCCTAGAGGACACCTTGGATAATCTTTCACAGCTCCTACATTCCAAACAACTTTCTTAAAAGGGTTAGAACATCACCCTTTAAGGGCTTGATGTCACCCTAGGGATAAGGTTTGGTGGTGTTGATGGACATTTGGCATGTTTTGAAGGAAGAGGTCCATGGATTGTGGAATAATTCTTTGGTTGAAGACTATTTTACTTTAGAGGCATAGTGCTCCATCCTCCAACATAACGACATGACCAAAAGGGCCAATTGTTGACCAAAAGAAGGGTGACGTCATGTTTCTAGGGTTTCTTTTATGTGCAAAGTATGAATTAAATAAAAAAAAAATTGTAAAGGGGAAAGATAAGGGTTGTTGACCCCTTGCCTTGCGTTTTACCCTAAGTTTTGCAGAAAAAACTATTTTTAGAGGATTTGTGTAAATAGAGATCATCTCTATTTAATTTTTCATCATAGCTCTCCCATTGTGAGAAGAAATATTCGCTGGAATTTTCACTAGACTTGAGGATTTTGGTATCTCTCTCTCTTGCAAATCATTTTTGGTGTTATCTCTTTGTGAATGGATGAGGCTAAGTGGTTTTCACCTCTTGGAGGCTTATGTTCTTTCTATTGGATGGTAATTTACTTGGTGAACTAGGGTTTGATCTCTCTCTCTCTCTCTCTCTCTCTTGGAATTGGTAAGGAAAATATGCATTAGTTAGTTATTTCTTACTTATTTTGGTCATTTTTGGTTGAAACCCTATGAGGAGTATGTTGTATACACCCTCCATTAAGCTTCATCTTATTTTCTAAGTTTATAAGTTATTTTTGCAAGGGTTTATGGGATAAGTACGAGTGTATACACCCTCCTATATTTCCCCTAGTTTGATTGGCATTCCCTAAGGAGTAAGAGGATTTACACCCCTAAGGATTTTGTTCATATAAATTGTACTTAAATACTCCATTCACCCATATTTTAAAGGCACTAATCTTATTTTTTCATTGGAGAAATAATATGTTTGCATTGGTAAACATGTTTTGACGAGATATTGAAATTGTTTAAGTTGTAATAATCCATTAGAGTGTTACCTTGAAAATTTCGTTTTTGATATACTATCAATCTCAAATACTAAGTAACTATCAAGAAGAAGATTACCATAAATGTATACTAAGACCATATACCACAAGTAGGTTAGATATAGAATCATCAAAACTATATATAAAATCTAGAAAATACACTATATAAGGAGCATGCCAAAGGCCCATAAAGCACATGAAACTATACCATCAAGTAGTGAAACAAAAATGCACAATTAAATAATCAAATGAAATATACCTGAACCTTTAGCTTTTAAAATTCCAAGGCTGATCTAGCCACACTCCAACTCCCATAAATCATAATATAAAAATATCCCATAGACTAGTCTTCAACAGATCACATGAACTGGTCTTCAATAAATAATGGGGAAATCATACCAAGGGTTATTTTTTCACCCAAACAATGGAACTACCTTCACAAGTGTTTCCCCCTGAGTAGGGATAAAGCTCAATGAGGTAATGGGATCACAATTCATATCAAATTTGATGAACCCAAACCAAAGGTGATATGGATTTATGAATGGAACGAAATGAAATACAAATGTATAGAAAAGAAACACTCAAAGATATAGTAAAACTTGACTTCTATTAATAAAGAGAACCTATTGAAACTCTAAAAATGCAGACTGAAACAAACTTGCTTGAATGGTGGCATCTTATCTTAGAGAAGATATGTGAAGGATACGCTCATTCACAATAAGATGAATACAATCATACTCCAAAGGAATTTTTAACATTAAACATAAGTGAGAAAACCCTAAAAATCCAAAACCCTAACCCCAGGAGATGAAACACCAAAATATATGTGGGCCCCAATGGGGGTAGTTGATATGTCAACTTCTCAAGGGCATACATTTTGCATACGATATCGATTTTGGGTGCTCTATACACCATTGGAAAGCTATAGTTGATCCCAAAAAAAGTTGTTTAGGGCCTCAAAACGACCCCAAAAGTTTGGGACCCGAAAAACGGTAAAACAACTTACAAAATGGAAACTATTCTTTGAGCCAGTGGAATAGGTGGGTGTCCACCTATATCCACATGGATTGGTCCTCCCCCCTTAGGAAGCAATGGTATCCATTACATTGAACGCCCCCATCAGATGGGGAAAATTCTGTTGAACTTGGCCCTGGGTGAGCCACTTTCCTTGGTGCAAGAGATTCCCTGCTTTGACAACCCGATAAAGTTGGATCCTCTATTGTCGAATGCCATTAATCTGAGTGTCCTTGATATGATAAATGGTTTCCTGTTCCATGAAATCATGTTTGATCTTTGTAGATTTCAACTGCTCTGCGATCTCTGATGTGTCCAATAATGGTGGGAAGTTTGGTTGAAGTAGGTCCACATCGAACATTGGGTGTAGGCCAAGGAAGGGGGGAATACTTATCTCAAAATCATTGTCACCCACAACCTTGGTGATGGTGTAATGTCCGTAGCGAAGGGTACAAAACTTCCGATGGGGTCCTGTAAGGATCTCTTTCTGTAAATGCAACCAGACCTTGTCTCCCACCTAAAACTTGTGTGTTACCCAGTGTCGTTCATGGCATTGTTTGTACTTAGCATTGGCTTTTTGTAAAATATCATGGACCTATTGTCAGATGTTCTGAATTTGTTCAATAAAATTGGTGGCTTTGTCAGCCTTAAACTGAGCATGAGATGATTATGCCTATGTGGATGAAAGGGGTAGCACAATGTAATATTCCATATATAAAATAGTATGTAGAACATAAATATTTTAGCTAGAAATGGTAGAACACAATGATATAACCAGAACAATACCAGAATAACACCAGAAGGAGCACCTTGATTAATGATAGAAATGTTCACTTGCCTCTTTGAGGGGGAAACCTCCAGTAGAGAGGATCTCTATTACAATAATATCCAAGACAAAACTCCTCATACCCTCTACTCCTATTTATACTAAATATGTCTATCCAAAAGAACAATCTAGAGGAAGATCATTTTAGAAGCGAAAGCATATATTAATTCTTCTTACATTTGACTTACTCTTCCTTATTGATAGGCCTTATTAATATTGGCCTTTATTACATGGAAATGTATTATTCTACCTACGTGAGCGGTTAGAAAGGCTAGGTCCCTAACATGTCCTCCCCCTTAACAACAACCTTGTCCTCAAGGCTTGAGATGAGGAAATTGTTGCAGAATGGTAGCTATTTCCCAAGTGGCATCTGTTGAAGTTGTATCTTTCCACTGGACTAACACTTCCTTGATGGTGCACTAGTGCAGACGATGCTCACACTAGTCCAAAACTACTTGTGGTTGCAACCATATGGATCCTTATTCATCCAACTCGAGAAGGATGGTTTGAGTTTGGCACTTAGTTCCAATCACCTTCTTTAAGCAGGAGACATGACAAATAGGATGGAGCTTAAAATGACTAGGAAAAGCTAACTGATAGGCCACATGTCCCACACGCTTGAGAATGGTATAAGGACCATAAAATCTAGGCACCAATTTTTGACAATGGTTAGCCTTGAGGGAAGTTTTCTTATAAGGTTGCAATCGAAGAAAAACCTGGTCTCCTTTAGCAAATTAACGTTCAGAGTGACCTTGATCTACCTGTTGCTTCATGTGATTTTGGGCCATGACCAAATTCTCTTTAAGGGTATGGATAATAGCTTCTTGAGTTGTAAGCGTTTGGTCAACCACCTGGACCTTCGAGACACCTAGCAGGTATGAGAGAACTGAATGTGGATTTTTTCCATATACTACTTCAAAAGGAGTCATGCGGGTAGTTGCATGGTAAGAAGTATTGTACCACCATTCAGCTAGTGGTAACCATTGAGCCCACTGATTTTTCCTTTCCGATGCAAAACACCTCAAATATGTTTGCAAACACTTGTTGACAACTTCAGTTTGACCATCAATCTGGGGATGATAAGTTATGATGAGATGCAATTGGGTGCCCTGTAGCCTGTACAGTTCTTGCCAAAAATTGCAGTTGAAAGTACGACATCGATCAAAAACAATATAATGAGGCATGTCATGAAGCTTGAAGACCTGATCCATGAAAATTTCAGCCATAGTGGAGGTGGTAAATGGGTGTTGAAGAGCACATAAATGAGCATACTTGGAAATACGATCTACGAACACCATGATGACTAATTTATTTCCCGATTTAGGTAATCCCACAATAAAATCCATAGAGATATCCCTCCAAAGAGAAGGTGGAATCAGAAGAGGTTGTAGTGTGCCAGGAGCTTTGACTGTTTTTCCCTTGTTGCGTTGAAAAACATCACATTCTACCACAAAATTGAGAATTTCATGTTTCATACCATCCCAGAAAAATAATTTTTAACCCGGTCATAAGTTTTGGTAAACCTTGAGTGCCCAGCTGTGGGTGTATTATGAAGCTCATAAAGTACCATGGATTTAAGTTATGATTGTTTACTTAAATACAAATGACCTTTGTAGTGAATCTCGTCATTGTGCCAAGTGTACCCTAGGAAAGTTGGAGAATTGGAATGTAATTGTTGGATCAAATGTGAAATTTTGGGATCATGTAGCCATTCCTGGCGAACAACTTGGAGCCAATCTAGTCCAATGAAGGAGAGGGAAAAAAGGGACCCTTCATCTTCATATTTTCTTGCAAGTGCATCAACAACCACATTGTCTTTTCCTTTCTTGTAAATGATCTCATAATCATATCCAAAGAGCTTAGTCACCCATTTTTGTTACTCCAGGGAGGAAGGGCATTGTTCCAGGAAATACTTGAGGCTTTGATGACCTGTCTTAATTTGGAAGCGGTGCCCCAATATATAAGGGTGCCAAATATCCACTACATGCAGAATAACCAATTCCTTTTCATAGATTTAATGGCCCAAATGTTGTTCTGACAGTTGTTTGCTAGTAAAGGCCAAAGGTCAACCATATTTCATAAGGAATGCTCCAATTCCTCTCCCTGAAGCATCACATTCCAGGACAAAGGTCTTTGTGAAATCAGGAAAGGGCCAAGACTGGAGTGGTGCACATGGCCTCCTTCAAGGTTTGAAAGGCCTGATCAACTGCGTGAGTCCAAGTGAAAGAATTCTTTTTAAAGAGAGCGTGAGAGGTTCCGCAATCTTTCCATAATTCTTAACAAACTTGCGATAATAGTCTGTTAAACCCATAAATCCACGGAAGATTTTGAGAGTCTTTGGGCGAGGCCAATCCTGCATAGCTTCAATATTTTTAGGATACACCATGACACCTGCCTTGCCAACAATATGACCCAAGTAGTCGAATTCTAAGGCATCAAAAGCACATTTAGATTGTTTGAGGAAAATCTGGTGCTGAGAGAGTAGATGTAGAACTCAATCCACATGAGAAAGATGAGTTGTCCAGGTTTTACTATAGATGAGGATATCATCAATGAAAAATAAGACAAAATGATGGAGAAAAGGACGAAATACATTATTCATGAGGCTTTGAAAAGTGGAGGGAGCATTACACAAGCCAAAGGGAATGACCAAAAAATCATAGTGGCCCTCATGAGTTTGAAATTAAGTCATAGGAATGTCTTCCTCGTTCATACGTATCTAGTGGTAGCCAGAACGAAGATCAAGTTTAGTAAAGAACTGGGCACCACTCAATTCATCCAAGAGGTCATCAATGATAGGAATGGGAAATTTGTCTTTGATGATGAGTTTGTTGAGGGAACGAAAGTTAGGGAACATGTGCCAAAATAATTCTTTCTTAGGGACCATGACCACAAGAGAAGAGTAGGGGATCATACTGGGACAGATAACACCTGCGGTGAGCAATTCTTGAACAGTTTTCTCAATTTCATTTTTTTTGGAAAAGTGATGACGATAGGGACGAACATTTGGAGGAAGGATGTCGTGGACAAGAGGAATGGAATGATCATGAACACCACGGGAAGGACGAAGTCCCTGGGGATTAGAAAAAACAACTTGTTGTTTGGAGAGGATGGATTGGAGGTCCTACGACACAGAGGGTGTCTCAGTGGCATGAATGGCATGGATTTATGCAATAATGCCAGAATGACCTTTTTTGAGGAGATTTTCCATGCGATGGGAAATGATGATCTCCAGGGAACCAACGATGATGCCTTGGAACTTATATTGTTGGCCCTCCTGGTTGAATTGCATGGTTAATTCCTTAAAATCCATGAGAATGGGACCCAGAGTCCTTAGCCATTCTGCACCCAACACAATGTCACAACCATCCACGTCGATAGAAACCATATGATATTTCATGTGGTATTGACCAATTTGGAGACACACATTTTCACTATGCCCCCCACATTTCATGGACCTACCATTGGAAATCATGATTTGAAAATTATTGACGACATGGATATATAAATTACTTTCTTGGGAAATGCGGTGATGAATAAAATTATGGGTACTTCAACTGTCAACAAGGATGATAAACTTCATATGATTAATGTAACCAATTATCTTGATGGTTTGGGGAGAAGAGAACCTAGTGAGAGAATTTAGGTAAATGATTGGTTCAACTTCAAGAGGGTCGGAGGGTGGGGTCATGTCAGTGGGTTCAGGTAACTCAGCCACAGGGGGGGCCTCGACATCATCTTCCAAAACATCCTCAGAGATGGCCATAAAAATATTTTTTCCTTACACTTGTGCCCAGGAAAATATGTGTCATCACAATTATAACATAGGCCTTTGAGTTGGTGTTCAACCATTTCTACCCTGGTCAATTTCTGGATTTTTAGTGGAGTGGAAGGAGGAGTGGGAGTGACTGGTTTAGGGAAAGGAATAAAGGAGGGTTTTCAGGTTTGAGAAGAGACAACATGTTTTGATTCCTTAGCTATTTTAGTAGCTTCCACCCAACTCTTAGGTCGAGCCATGAGGACATGGGAACAAATATCATCCTTGAGGCCATTGTTAAAACATTCTCAGAAAAAATCATCAGACATGCCCTCTGTACGGAAAGCCAATCGCTCAAAAGAAGCTATACAGTCTTCCAATGTGCTGGATTGTTTCAACTTTTTCAAACGAACTAAATGGTTGGTGTTAGTGTCAAAGTGTCCATAAATCTCTGCCACAAATTGTGTCCAAGCCACATACCCTTGCCAGACATTTTTTCTCCATTGCTACCATTGCCAATGTTCTTGATGTAAATAGAGAATACCATACCGGAGTTTGGCCAACTCATCTGTAATGCCATACAAAGAGAAATAATGTTCCATTTGAGTTACCCAGCTAGTGGGATCCGAGCCATCATATTTGTTCACATCCACATGCAAAAGGCGTAGGTCACGCTGAAAGTGATGGGGCAGAAAAGTTGGGGAATTAGAGGAAGTTTCACCTTCATAGTGAAAATGTGGGTTAGAGGAGGGAAGATCTGTAGGGATATTAAGCTTGGCACAGATCGTGATAGCGAAGGATGAAAGCTGGGTAGTGAGGTCATGTTTGATGGTTTCCATTTTGGCATTTATGGAGGAATGCATGTTTTTATTGATGGTGGAAACATTGGCACTGAGTTGCCTCACTTCCTGTTGGGTCTCTGTGAAATTAGAGGACAAGGAATTGAAGCGAGCTTCCAAGTCTTGGCTACAGGTGTGGGCCATGATGAAGAGGGAAAACAAAAATGGATGGGTGGGACCACACAGAAAATGGGTTATGGGTGGAGCGTATCACGATGATCAGGGAGACGAGGGGAATCCAATGGGGTAAGGCCCAAAAAAGGGTGTTGGAAGGGGCTCGGGTCCACAGAAAAACAAATTGCTAAAAAATGATAGGTATGATTGCGATAAGGGAGAAGAGAGGAATCTAATGGGATAGGGATCAAATAATGTTGCCAACAGGATCCAGACTTTTTTTTTCTACTCTTGCAGAGTTATACTCCAATATGAAGAATAATGTAGTGTTGAAATGCCCAATTTATTAACAGGAAGAAATGTGTAGTAATTTTGCAGCCTGAATGTAGAAGGCACAATTGTGTGGTAATAGATCTTGTCTGTTCTATTTTTGTTTCCGTCCCAAGGGTTAGGTTATGCAGGGTGTCTACATACAAGGGTTTTCCCTCTGCTAGAGCTCTCTGATATACGTGTGGGGTCCAACAGTAGTACTCGACCCAATATCTCAAGGAACCAACTAAGTTGGCTAGATCGTGCCCTTAGTCGTACTACCCGACTACCCAAGTACTAGAGAGTATCTTCCCAAGTGTTGTTCTCGGTGGCACTATAGCATTCAGGAAGCCGATCGATTTATCTATGGAGGGATTCAGAAGATCTAGGTCGATCCGTATATAGGTGATCTTTGATTCGCTACCACTCAAAGGGGTACCAACAGGGGTTACAAGGGTGGCCAAGAAACGTGCGCTTCAGTACCACTTGTATTTCCTGCATGTATGACTCCATGACCGCGATTTTATGTGCGTAATGATAGATCTTTGTAGCCTTAAGATGTCGAAATACATATCAACCTTGAAAAAAATTAACACACAATTTTCTACCAAGGAGAGTGTTCAGATACCACTTGTACTATTCCATATATATAATAGTATGCATAACATAAATATTTTAGCTAGAAATGGCAGAACACAATGATATAACCAGAAAAATATCGGAATAATACCATAATAACACTAGAAGGATCACCTTGATTAATGATAGCAATGTTCACTCACCTCTTCAAGGGGGAAACAACCAGCAGAGAAAATATCTATTACACTAATATCCAAGACAAAACTTCTCATACCCTCTACTCCTACTTATACTAAATATGTCTATCCAAAAGAAAAATCT
This sequence comes from Picea sitchensis, assembly GCA_010110895.2. Lineage (NCBI taxonomy): Eukaryota > Viridiplantae > Streptophyta > Pinopsida > Pinales > Pinaceae > Picea > Picea sitchensis. Next base: position 35,567 of record SNQJ01S0046016.1, read on the forward strand.
AGAGGAAGATCCATCTAGAAGTGGAAGCTTCTATTAGGTCTTCTTACATTTGAATTATTCTTCCTTATTGATAGGCCTTATTAATATTGGCCTTTATTACATGGAAATATATTATTCTACCTATGTGAGGGGTTAGGGAGGTTAGGTCCCTAACACACAACATCAATGGGACCCAATGGTTTAAATCCCAACCCCACCTAAAAGGGATTGTGGTCAATCAATATATGAAGGGATCTATTGTAGCTGTGTTGAACATAGGGGAGAATCTCATCCCATATGCATGGATGTTTGGAGTTGTACATGCGTAAGATATGAATGATCATTATGTTGACAACCTATGTCTAGCCATTAGTTTGGGGGTGGAAGGAGCTAGATTTGGTGAGCTTGGTGTCCAACAGTGACCAGAGGCTGGAACAAAATGTGCTTAGGAACTTGTTGTCCCGATATGATATGATGTTTTGTGGTATCCCGAAGTGTACCCACAGATGTTTGAACAAGAGATTGGAAATGACCTCCACTTGGATATTCTTCTTGCAAGCTATTAAGTTTCCCATCTTAGAAAACCGATTAACCACCACAAAACACAAGCATTTCCTTTCTTGGTTGAATGAAGGCCTGAAATGTATTCCATCAAGATGGACTCCCATGGCATGTCGGGAGTAGGCAGAGGGGTGTACAAGCATTACTTCTTAGTGGTTGGTTTGGAAATGGCACAATAAGTGTAGGACATGATATACTTATTGACATCATGGCGTAGTTTCAACCAACATAAATTCTTCTATAGTACTGCCATGGTATTTTCCATGCCAAAATGTCATGCCATCTGATTATAGTGAGCTTCTGAAATAATCTTCGCACGCTCGCTTGAAGGAACATAGAGGTGGCCCAAATGGCATAACAGTCCAACCTAAAGATTAAATTCAATGATAGGCGTACATGTTCCTAGCATCTGGTAAGTGGTAGTGAAGTCAGGATCACTCTTGTATATTTGGGGCCACTCGGATGCCTCATGTCCATAGGAGTGGATCATCATGGTTAAGGATGCAACTGGAGGTCGACTGAGGCAGTCAACAACATGATTGGTGCTCCCTATTTTATATTTGATGTTGATATGGAACTGTTGCAAGTATGTGGACCACTTTTGATGGAGTTCGTTTTGCAATTTTCCTTTTGTCTACATGAACTGCAGAGGCTTGTGCTTAGTGTGGATGATTGTCTTCATCCCAAGAATGTAGTGCTTCCATTCTCAGCAGGATTGTAAAATGTAATACATTTCTTTGTCATAGGTGGGGTACTTATAGACGACATTTGATTGTGTCTCACTATGATATGACATTGGATGATCGTGCTGAGTGAGAAATGTTCCCATGACATAGTATAAGGCATCGATCTCAATCTCAAAAGGTCGCTACAGATTGGGTAAGGAGAGTACTGGAGCTGAGCACAAGCGATTTTTCAGATCATCGAATTCTTTTTTTTATGACTTCCCCCACATGAAATTCTCCTTGCCACCTGTTATCACCATAACAATTTTATATGGAATAAAAGTTTCAGATTTAGCAGATGGCTGAAGTAGTGTGGAGATGCGGCTAAATTTGGAGGGATGGGTTACATCTAGTGGAGGAAGGGACAAGATAGCGGAGGCGCGGAATTGATGGGGCCCAATGAACCATAGATCTTGAAACGGCCCAGATCGACGAACATGACACATATCGGGCGATGAAGTAGCGTGGAGGATAATTTTTCGAGGGCGAGTTAGTGAAATTACCATGGTTTCACCTTGCAGACACGTGGTGCCACCAAATGCATATTGGGGGGAAAAGCGGGTAGATTTGAAACAACCCAAGCTCACCCTGATGTCACGTGTTAGAAAATCACTTGATATACGTCGCTTCTGAAGATCGTGTGTGGAAAGAAAAAAAATTAGCGTCTTATCCAATCACATCAGAATGGTTGCTCGAGTACTTTACGTCATGCAGCATTGGGTAAGCGCAGCCAGAAAGACGATTCGAAGCCTCATCATTCGAAAATGACAGTTGAGTGTGATTTTTCGTTGTTCGGACAAGTACTTTCGTCAGTAATCTGTGATTAGGAACTCAATGACGATCGTCCTTCAAAACATAGATAAAATTACCTTGTTTGAGAAATCAACATTCCATTTTGAATGTAATTTCAAGTAGGATCAACTTCCTAATTTATGTATGATTAAGGGAGACAAGTCTAAGTTTTTTTGCAAAACTAGAAAAATGGATAAAGCTGATCAAGCTTCCTTCAGTGAACCAGGATTTTCAACTAATATTATGAATTCATCAATGAATAAGAAAGAGAGGTTGATCACTCAGATATTAGCAACGAAATTCCATACAGATCCTGCAACATAGCCAGAAGCAGATAAAGAGGTCAGATTAAATCCCATCATTAAATATTTAATCATCAACGGATACACGGACGGGTGCTACAAGCGATCGGTAAAGAGGAAGCAGAGCAAGCGACAAAAGGCAGGAAACAGAGCTGAAATGGTTGAGAGTGTTGGGGAAAACCAACCAGTTTGGTTGAGCACTCTAAAGGAAGAAATCGCCAATCTGGAATAAGTTCTCAGGTTGAATTGAGTACGTTTCAGAAATTTTTGTAATTATATGGACATGTGGCATTCAACGAAAAAACCTCGGATACATCAGTTATGTTTATAACTCTCCCTATAAAGTAGGAAAAAAATTGTTATACATTACTCCTTTTTGTAACTGATCTCTATATTTAGAACTATGGGTAAGTTGAATCGTTTTGAATATCGCATGTAAATCTTCTATATATATCATTCCAAAGGATAAAGAAAGTATGAAGGGAAGAGGGGCCTACCCTCATAGCAGGAAGACTTTGTAAAATCATGGAGCTAAAGTGAATATACAATGCATAAACCATTTTTGAACTGTTTATGAAAAGATTCTAATTGGTTGTGACATGAGTTTTGTTTTCTTTCGTAGTGCATATTTCTTGTGTCTTTGAAATGCCATTTACAATTTCCTCTTTTAAATTGGAGAGTTAAAAGTCTAGAATTCGTCTGATGATGCTCTAGGATTAACAATTTAAATCCACATGATTCTCTTCTTACCTAATTCAGAATTCATTTAAATATGCTCTGATGCAGTTATGTGTTTTTCCTTTTCCTCTTTCTCCATGCAAATTTCAATTTAAAACTCAGACTCATTGCCTCATTTAGCCTTTTTCCTCTAGATATCTCTAATGACTTGCCACTGCTTTATTCATTTTTGACTCCATAGCCCAAATGTCACCCCCATTTCTTCAACGACTTTATCATACACCCCCAAAATAGACCAAATATAGCCACCACTTGCCAGAGAAATATCAAGTGACACGAGAGAGCCCTCTCTGAGTTCAACAGGCTAGTGGATCAACTCTAAAGTAGGTTGAAACATTTACCCTTGTCGTTTGTTTGATGAACAAATAGATTTATAGGGTGCTAACATTTTGGCGCTGTTGCCGGGGACAAAATTGAAAAATCTTCCCTGGGAAAAATGACAAAGTCCAGATCTGAGTATTGATGGTGGAAAGTATTCAGACACAGCAAGGTCGTACTTCATTCAACTGGAGACTCCATTTAAAATTTGTATGGTGACTCCATTGTCCAAAGACTCAGTAGCTATGGATCTTATTGGCGACTCCACACATCAAAAAGTTGACTTGAAGGTGATTCCACTGGAAGAAGAATCTAGAAATATAAAGGTCGCTGGCTACTCCACTCTCAATGCAGAATTTGGCTTCCAAAACATTATTGGCGACTCCACTCAAGCTTCAAATGTAATTTAGAGACTCCACTGGAAGATGAGATCCCTTGACAGAGGTATGAAAAGGCATTATGGAAGAAAACAAGTACTTAAAATTGGATTTTTTCCAAGGCATTTTATTGTTTGTTATAAGTTGCCTTTGGTCCTTTCTTGAACATGCTAGACAAAATTTTCTTCACCTACTGCATGCAAATGATGATCATGACAATATTGAAATTGTATATTCTCCTCTTAAATTTATATAGATATCTCCTCAGTTTATCACTGATTTTGATAAAAATATCCCATCTAAGCCATGTGATAACCATGACCAAGTTGATGAGCCCCATGAAACCAAGGCTGATATTTCACCTCCTGTACTTGATCCAACACCCTCCAAGACTCAACATAGATACAAACCCTTAAAACTACCCCATGTCCTCCACAATTTCTCTCCAAAGTACTATGAGTACCTGCTTGTGTTTGATGGAGAGCTTGGCACCATCATAGCTGAAAAACACCTCCAAGGGTTTGAGCATTTTATAGATTTGTTTGATATCGACCATGATAATGTTTGTATGAGGGTCTTCTCTCAATCCTTGAAAGGGGACACCAAATATTGGTTTACACATTTGTAGCCAGATAAAATTAGCTCATGGGAGGAATTGAAGAATGACTTTTTAAAGTTTTGGGGCAGGAAGAAATCTTTGGATCTATAGATTACAGAGTTCTATGCCTTAAAGAGGAAGAGAAATGAAACTATTTCTATATTCAGTAGAAGGTTTTCCAGTATATATTACAATTTTCCCAAAGAAATTCAACCCACTGAAGTTGCTTCCATGCTCCATTATGCAACTACTCTTCATCCAATTTTTTCTTTCCTCCTGATGGAAAGAATACCTAATTCCTTACAACAAATGTTTAATGATGCTCAGGAGATTCAACACAATATCCAAGCATGTGAACAGATTCAAAATGAGGGGTTGGATGCTCAAGAACATGAAAGTGAATATGAACAGAAAGCAGTTGATTGAAATCTTAAGCATAGAGTTGATAATATCATAGGTCCTCTTGAATTTTTCAATGCTCATGATATTGCAAAAGATTATATTCCACTTATTGAAAAAGAAGGTGCTAGTTTAACTCCTGATCCATTCCATGATAAGCAGAAGACTGATTGTTTTATGTATTCATTTGTAGACAGTCAAAAAGATGAATTTGCAAATCAGCTTGTTGAAGAGAAGGTTGATGTTCCAAGTTTTTTCTTGTTAGATGGCATTGCAGAGTTTGTTGATTTTCCTATATATGATGAATATGATGATGATTATGATGTTGACTTCCTAGAACAACTAGTTGTCTGTTGCCTATTAGAAAATGTTCAATTTCAGCAGTGTAAGGAGAACACACAACCTACATATCACAGTTACAAAGAAGAAAGTACTGAATGAACTGAAGGGAATTCTTTACCTTTATGCTTTTCTTCATTTAAATTGTTAAAAAACAATTCTAGGATCATCATTGAAGAAAAGGAATGTGTGTTGATGCCAAATCACACTAAGTCGCTAGAAAAAATTGAGAAGAAATTGCAGCAATCTTCTCATGTGTTTGATGACCCTGTTACTCGTTACGTAGAAAGTCTTGTGAGTACAAAATTGCAGCCATTGGTTGAAGATGTATTTGAAAATGGTGTGTCCGACAATCCAAAGAAATGGAAAAATGTGCATATGACAACAGTGAAGAAAATGAAGAAGGTGAAGGAACCTTGCCATTGTGTTTTTCTTCTTTCAAATTGTTGAAACAAAATGTTTATATTGTTTCAAATCATAAATCCTCTCTAGAAATGATGAATATGAAGAGAGCAGTGGACTTGCGAATGAAAACTATCTTCCATTATGTTGTTGTTCCTTTGAATTGTTGAAAGCAAATCATGAGGTATCAAAGGAAGCAGGGAAGTATGACTGCATTCACAGTGACATTGTTTCACACAAACAAATTATTATCAATAAGGAATATCAACAACTTTCACATACATTAGATGATCAAATGGTCGACTGCATGGGGGATTATTTCAGTTCAGAATTATAGAGTGCGCTCAGCCACTAGCTTGAAAATGAAAATGAAGTTGATCAAGAAATTGTTGTTAAAGGTCATTTTCCTTACCCTGAAACTAATTTCCAGCAAGACAAAGTGTTTCAAAGTTGTCTCTCTTCCCCTGAGAATGACATTGTGGATCAATTTCTAAGCGACCTAAGCAGAGATGAAGTTTCTAAAAATACATCCATGGAAATTATGAATTGTGAAATAATTTATGATGATAGATTTCCACACTCTCTAGAAGACTCTAAGAAGGAATTTACTTCCACTCATTCATTAGAAACTTGGAGTGAAAATCCTCAAGAAAATTCCCAGAAGGTTGGCGAAACTACATCAGTATAATTTGATGAACAAGAGGACACACATAATATGGTTTTCATATTTGAAGATGTTCAAGAATGTATGGATGTTTTTGTTGATATGCATGGAAGAGTAGACAAACCTAATGCTTCCATTTCATTCGAAAATATACCCAATATGGAAGAAATGAAGCAAGAGCAAAAAACACTTGTGAAGGAAGCTTGTTTTTCTATCTTAGCTCCTGAAAAGGAAACATTCTTTCATGTGTTTCATGATCCCATGGCACGTTATATGGAGAATTTTTATAATCATAATCTACAGACGATAGTGGGTTGCAAGCTTAAGGATAAAGGGAGTGACGAAACAATGTCAGTATTGAATATGGGTTGCTTTACACCAAACGATGTTCTTCAGCCATGGTTGTCTTATGTTTCAAGAAACTATTACTTCCAGACTTCTCAAAAAATTTGTCAGTTTCTCGATGGAAATGAACATGTTAAATCGCATAAAAACGAGAATGCAGTGGAAGGGGTGAAACATGATATTTGTTTCGTGCATGTTTTAGAAGATCCATTTGCAGTTTTGTTGGAGGCAGTAAACAGTCCAAATTTTTTTGATTTTTTGAGATTTGGATTTATGGATGAATGTTTGAATGAATTATTAGTAAAAAAGATCTGGAACAAGCAAGTGCAAAGAAAATAAACAGTGGATAAAATGTTGTCATGGTTTCATTGGCATTATGATTTCACTTGATTGGCAGTTCATTTCAGTAGTTAGGGTAGGTAGGAGTGTGTGAATAAGCTTGTTGGTCAAGAATTTTTTAGTTTGGATTTCCAGTAGTATGTACGAACAAATTTTGAGGTGTATTCAATGTTCAATATCTGGTTAAGAATGGTATGAAAAGTTTGGTTTCCAACAGACATTGGTGACATGCCGAAGAAGAATATACACATATGTTTTGGGAACGACCAATGAAGAAGGCATCGGGTCTACAATTATTTGCTACCTCGCAGAGAGGATATCATCCCCAGTTGGATCCTATGTTATCACCATAACAATTTTATATGGAATACAAGTTTCAGATTTAGCAGATGGCTAAAGTAGTGTGGAGATGCAGCTAAATTTGGAGGACTGGGTTACATCTGGTGGAGGAAGGGACAATCTAGAGGAGGCACGGAATTGATGGGGCCCAATGAACCATAGATCTTGAAACGGCCCAGATCGATGACCAGGACACATATCGGGCGATGAAGTAGCGTGGAGGATAATTTTTCGAGGGTGAGTTGGTGAAAATACCATGGTTTCACCTCGCAGACACACGGTGCCACCAAATGCATATTGGGGGGAAAAGTGGGTAGATTTGAAACCACCCAAATTCACCCTGATGTCACGTGTTAGAAAATCACTTGATATACGTCGCTTCCGAAGATCGCGTGTGGAAAGAAAAAAAATTAACGTCTTATACAATCACATCAGAACGGTTTCTCAAGTACTTTACGCCATGCAGCGTCGGGTAAGTGCCTCCATAAAGATGATCCGAAGCCTCATCATTCGAAAATGACAGCTGAGTGTGATTTTTCATTGTTCGGACAAGTACTTTTGTCAGTAATTTGTGATTAGGAACTCGATGACAATCATCCTTCAAAACATATATAAAATTACCTTGTTTGAGCAATCAACATTCCATTTTGAATGGAGTAATTTCAAACAGGATCAACTTCCTAATTTCTGTATGATTAAGGGAGACAAGTCTAAGTTTTTCTGCAAAACTGGGAAAATGGATAAAGCTAATCAAGCTGCCTTCAGTGAACCAGGATTTTCAATTAATATGGTGAATTCATCAATGAATAAGAAAGAGAGGTTGATCGCTCAGATATTAGCAACGAAATTCCATACAGATCCTACAACAGAGCCAGAAGCAGATAAAGAGGTTAGATTAAATCCCATCATTAAAGATTTAATCATCAACGGATACGCGGACGAGCACTACAAGCGATCAGTAAAGAGGAAGCAGAGCAAGAGATAGAAGGCAGGAAATAGAGCTGAAACGGTTGAGAGCATTGGGGAAAACCAAATAGTTTGGTTGAGCACTCTAAAGAAAGAAATTGCCAATCTGGAATAAGTTCTCAAGTTGAATTGAGTACGTTTCAGAAAGTTTTGTAATTATATGGACATGTGGCATTCAACGAAAAAACCTCGGATACGTCAATTCTGTTTATAACGCTCCCTATAAAGTAGGAAAAAAATTGTTATACGTTACTCCTTTTTGTAACCGATCTCTATCTTTATAACTATGGGGAAGTTGAATCGTTTTGAATCCTGCATGTAAATATTATATATATATTATTCCAAAGGATAAAGAAAGTATGAAGTGAAGAGGGGTATACCCTCATAGCAGGAAGACGTTGTAAAATCATGGAGCTAAAGTGAATATACAATGCAGAAACAATTTTTGAACTGTTTATGAAAATATTCTAATTGGCTGTGATATGAGTTATGTTTTCTTTCGTAGTGTGTATTTCTTGTGTCTTTGAAATCCCATTTACAATTTCCTCTTTTAAATTGGAGAGTTAAAAGTATGGAATTCATCTGATGATGCTCTAGGATTAGCAATTTAAATCCACATTATTCTCTTCTTAACTAATTCAGAATTCATTTAAATATGCTCTGATGCAGTTATGTATTTTTCCTTTTCCTCTTTCACCATGCAAATTTCAATTTAAAAATCAGACTCATTACCTCATTTAGCCTTTTTCCTCTAGATATCTCTAATGACTTGCCACTACTTTATTCATTTTTGACTCCATAGCCGAAATGTTACCCCCATTTCTTCAGTGACTTTATGATACACCCCCAAAATAAACCAAATCTAGCCACCATTTTCCAGAGAAATATCAAGTGATACAAGAGAGCCCTCTCTGAGTTGAGTAGGATAGTGCCTCAGCTCTAAAGTAGGTTGAAACAGTTACCCCTGTCATTTATTTGACGACCAAACATATTTACAGGGTGCTAACACCACCACCCTTGGTCACTTGGCTGAGGGCCCATGCAATATGGGAGAATCCCAAAATGAACCTGCAATAGAAGTTAGCAAGTCCTAAGAAACTTTGAAGCTCGGTTAATGTGGTAAGGGCTGGCCAGTCATGAATTAATTTGATCTTGGTTGGATCCACATGCACACCATGCTCATCAACAATGTAGCCTAGGTATTGGACCTTGTTCATGCCAAAGGAGATTTTTTCCAAGTTAGCATATAGCTTGTGTTGTTTCAAAGTGTGAAGGACCAGTTGAATATGGTGCAAGGTCAATCTTACTAAAAAAATTGGCTCCCTTGAGTTGGTCAAGAAGGTCGTCAATTCAGGGAATTGGGTATTGGTTCCTAACTATGATTTTTTTTAAGGCCCTGTAATCAATGCAGAGTTGCTAAGTCCCATATTTCTTCTGTACGAGTACAATTGGGCTCCCACAAGGTGAGGAGCTCAGTCAGATGTGCCCCTTTTGAAGCAGCTCTTGGATTTGTCGCTTGATTTCCTCATTTTCCATCAGAGAGTGATGATAGACTAGCCCATTGGGTAGAGGTGCACTAGGGGTTAGATTGATTGAATGATTGACCTAATAGTGCAGCGACACCCTGGTGGGTGAGGAGAAAATTTATTTGTATTATTCCATGATATTTTACACCTTTTTTTAATGCATGGAGAGGCCTTATGCATAGGCCATGGATGTGGTTGCAACCTTCTATTCACTTTGAAAGCGAATCACGAAGAAGAAAAATGTCTCGATATGGGAAATGACCTTCCTGCATTTCTTAGTAGAGATCAAAGAAATGGTTGTAGGAGGATCTACCTCTGGTATCTTGTACAATTGTCTACCCAAAGTAATAATAACACTGTGAGTTCTAGACTCATATACAACATGTCATTTCCACAAGTATGGTTGGCCTAAAAGAACATCAAAAACTTCAAGGCGGGAAATATCACACAATACCTCATCCTTGAAGGGCTTGATTCCATACGGAAGACGACATTGTTGGTTGACGTGGAGATCTCTTCCTTGGCAGAGCCACCCGATGGTGTAGGTCTACGGGTGTGGTGTCATCAGCAGGTTCAACTACTTGATGACCTCTGCTGATATTAGGTTCTTTTGACTTCTGTTATCGACAATGAAATGTAGCAGAGCACCTTTCACCCACATCTATGAATGCAAAAGGCACTCACCTTACTCTGGTTCATGTTCACTTAGTCAAATCTTGGTGGTAGTGACAGTGGCACTGGTTTTTGCATCAATGACCCACTTCTTCTTTTATGTATTTGATTTAGATTAAGAACCTACCTATGACTCTGAGGCTTTCAGCTCAGCCACCAATTACTGCTTCAAGCAACATTCATTGATGTTATGCCAGGGGATTTTATGGAATTCACACCACTTCCCAGTTTCTTTCTTCGTCTTCTCATTACACTTCTTTGTTTGCGGCTTGGATTGGTTGTCTTAAGGGGGACCATCCTTGCTCTGTCCGTTTTTCCATGGGTTGGGGCTTCCTTTTCCCTTCTTTTTCTATGATAATTTTGCATATCCAAAACTCTCACTTCTTCTGTTTAAGTTTCTTCTTGATTTTGAAAACATATCGATAAGTCGCGTCGAGTGATGAGATGTCCAGAAAATCCATTTCTATTTGGATGTATCTATGTAGACAACCGCGATACTTGAGCACTAGATGTCATTCAAAGTCTTTGATACCCAGCTTAGTGTGCAAGGTATGGAAGATATTTGTGAACTCTGGTACTTTCTCGTCCCTTTCCTTCCATAGTGTGGTCCATTTCGTATACTGGTCATCGTAGCTTCCAACAAGGTAGTATTTTTCCTTAATAACATCACTAAAAGAATCCCAAGTGGGTGCGACTGAAAATATTGTAGATTAATCAATGGAATTTTTCTCACAGTAAGTCTCCCACCAATTCTTGACATCGAGGACATCCTTAAAGAGTGCAAAGGTAATCCTTTATCTATTGGAAAATTTGTGATGTCTCGTTCCCAAGAGTAGGCCAGCAGGGAGTGACTTAGTAGTCTATGTGTTCCTATAGACTATAGTCAAGCACAAACAGGGAACAAAGGGAGAAATAAGGGTGATTTGGTGGCTAAACGATGAATTAAGCAAAAAAACATAGGAAAAGTCACTTAAGCCTAAGTCAACGAAGAATTAGAATGAAAAGGTGCTAAAGGGGGACTTAATTAATTAATTACTCACCTTAGGAGGAAAAGTGTCTAGCTTAAGTGAGGTCAATGGTGAATTAGATTGGGAAGATTATAAAGGGAGGAATTCGACCTAATTCCTCATTATGTTATGTTATGATTTGATGTTGAGAGTTCCCAGAGGAGGAAGAGATTCAACTTCTACTGTTTTGTGGATTTCTGGAGGAAACCACCACCATTGATCAGTTTTGGTGTTGAGAGACACACCCTAGCCCATCGGAGATACCATCCAGGTATTTCATCATGCTATTCAGGAGTATCCAGTTTGTAGTGTGTGCAGCTCAGCCAGTGAGGGTGCAAGGACAGATAGAGGGTTTGTGTAGCTACACGAGATCACAACTCGGATTGCAGTTTCCTTCTGACCCAATTGAGATCCATCTAGGGCACATTGATTGAGCCACCTACCATCATATTCAGACGGTGGAATCCTTCAGAGCGCATCATTCAACCATCTAGGGTGAAGCTCTTATGGAAGGACAATTGGGGTCATAGAAGGAGCATCAGAGTAGATCCTGGGAAACCCTTCCGACCGATTTCCTCATTTAGTGGGGAAAACATTTTGAGTCCTATATTAGACAATTCCGTTCATGGAATCATTTGGGCACATCCAGAGACCCCAGGAGGTGCGCAGACCCCCAGGGGATGATATCTGGAGCATATGAGGATAGATATTCCATACAACAGTCACTAGGATCAGTATAGAGTCCAGGGCACTTCTATTGGGACAATTTCCAGCTCATTCTGATGGGTATATCCTTCTGGACGAGTTTTCCAGTTTGTAGTGGTTACCGTGCTTCTCCAGAACTGTTGATTTTGTCGATCTATCCGTGCATGCATCAGATCTGACTTCATCTTCTAATCATGGGTATTTTATTTTAGTTGCTTGTATTCCAGTGATGATCTATGAGATCTAGATGATGACTATCTTCTATATTTCTAGTATTTCATTGTATTTCCCTACTTAAATCTCATAATACATATTATTGCATGGTTGGTGTTCCTTATCTCCGCATGCATCATATTTATATTGTTTAAACCATAATGTATAACATACACATACAACAACCACAAAAAATCTCAAGAACATAACTAAAACGAATCCAGAAACCCCCAGAGTATCATATCTGAAGATAAAACGCATCCAAAACCCCCCAGAGTATCAAATCAATGAGACATAACACTAGATCCGTAGTAGATATCCAGATCAGTTGGATTAGGGATATTTCGGTGGTATCAGAGCCTTCTTCCTGCCATCCTATGAAGAAGTGCTTCTCATGACCCCATTATTCTGGGAACAGGTAAAGAATACCCAAGGGTTGAGGACATATTGGAGACGAGTACATTTAGTACCGCATAGGTCATAGCAGAGATAGGAGAGATAGAAACTGAAGGGATTACACCCCCTTCTACACTCAGTCAGATACAAATGCAGAGATAGAGGACAGAGAGCATATCATTTCAGACATAGAGGTTGATATTGAGAGGACTATGGGTGACAGGCGTGAGACACCCAAGGGCAGGGGGAAAGGCCCTGAGATACATCTTGACAGCACGCAGGCCATGTTGAGTGACCTAGCTAGGGGACAAAGAGACTTGTTGACAACCATACAAAAGATTAATCTTAGTGCAAATATTCTCCAGCATAGTATGAGTATTATAGGTTCCAATGTCGCAGGAGGACCAAGTGGTTCAAGAGGACACCAAGGAGGTTGGGCCAATGGCTCTAGAGGATCTCAGGGAGGGGCTAGTACAAATCCTTCACCAGCCCAAGATTACACATCATCTGGGAGGATTCCTCGACCTTTATGTCCACAGTTCTAGACATGACAAACATTGGGATAGCCAAGGCAGGTAGGAGGACAAATGGGTCAGGGGCACATGGTGCTACAGGATCCATTTGGGGAGTACATGAGAGACTACTTGGCATTAGGACCGGAGTTCCATGTAGACATGATTTTTATGGACTATTGTTCGATCATATATTGAAATAGACCCTGAGAGGTATAGAGAGGCAACAAGCAGACTCACAACATGGATTTCATCAAGAAAGTAGGAAAACTAAACATTCCTACATTCAACGGATCATCACGTTTCTCAGATCAGGCATGGGTTCATAATATTGACACATACTTCAATCTTAACCCAATGACAAAGTCAGAATCTATTAGCTTCACCACATTGCACTTGGAGGGGGAGGCCCATGAGTGGCGGTACCATGGACTGGTGACGTTGGGTCACAGTCACATTACCTCATATTTGGAGTTCACAGAGAGGTTGATGGAGATATTTGACAGGAGAGATCCAAAGCTCCACTTCATAGATTGTTGGGCCCAAGATATGATCAATTTATGACAGTTATTAGACACTTTAGCCAAATGTACATATGTGTTTTTCACGTTTTGAAGGAGCTTTTTGAAGAATTTTATGCTAAAACGGTATGATCGACACTAGGTACGTATGATTCGTGTTTAATGATTATATTGGGTATAACTCATCATGTTTTTATGCTTCCAAGGATCTTATTCACGTTTTTTGGTGTTATAGGGAAAAAACGCACCACGTTTCTACTTCTGGCACTCAGTCCGGCACTCCTTCCAGCACTTGTTCCAGTACCTGATCCGACACTGCGTCCAGCACTGCGTCTTGCAAAAAAATGGAGGGTGAATTGGCGGTTATGGTATTGGTGGCTAGTGATGGGCTAATCGGGAACGTGGGTTTTGTTCATGCTTTCCCCCTACAGCTACTGAACTTTCGACAACTCAGTTTTAGTTGTTCAAGAGGGCGATTATTGGTTCGCTCTGTTTCAGCAGTTAGGGCATCATTTAATGTAAATTGCCGAATTTAGAAGTGGTTCGACCCTCCTATGGTTGACCACTTGGTCTGTAAAAATTATAAATACCACTGAGGTGGTCAGATAATTGTTAAGCATTAGACGCATCAGTGTGATAAAAAGAAACACAATTTTACTCTGTTTTGCTATTTTACATTGCCAGATTATATAAGAACTGTGTTTTTGAGTTTTTATGATGAAATCGACCTACTGAGTTCGTGGTGTGCTTTTAGAAAGTGACCACGACTTGTTGGGGGGCCCACCAACAGTCTAGTAACTATTCTTTAGTTTGTTTATGCATTTTATAGTTTAGTTGTTCTCTTTATTTCTTGTACATGCATTTTCATTGTGTTAATTAGTTTGTTGTTATCGTTTAATTGCTTTGATTCTCTTTTGCAGGTTAGTATGACAGATTGTGTTAGCATGCATTGATCTTGTAGTTAGGAACGGATTTGAAAATCCCTAGACCAACCCCATATGCAATTAGATATTAGATTATGTCTTTATTTATGATTTTAGAATCAAATTTAAAACAAAGTTTTAAATAGAATAGAAAAGAGTTTTAATTTGGGTTTTCTTTGACAAGGATTTGATGGATGGATAGAGTTAATTTTAGTTTTTAATGATAGATTTCTTATTTTAGTTTTATATAGATCTTTCTTACTTAGTTGTTGGCTAATACATTTGGTAGTTTACTTTTTAATTTCATGTCTTAATTTCTGTTCTTAAGCATTTTCTTATTGCAGTTTGAATTGTTAGAATAGATATAGCATAGTTTCATTTTATGTAATTTCTTTCCTAGAGTTAAATTGCAATTGTATTTCTTAGTTAATAGTTGAGTTTAAGTATGAATTTTTCTTACATAGTGTAGAAGTATAATCATGATCTCGTTATATTGTTGATGGTTAATAAATGAATATGCAGGGTAATTGACAATTGTTTTTGTCATGGCTAAATTCTCATTGGATTGTTTTATCCATACCTTTCACTTTGCTATTGAGATCAGTGTTGAGCTTATACCACTTGAATTATACTTTTTTGTCAAGTGCCATCGAGATATCATACGACACCGGAGACATTCACACAACCACCAACATTATATTTGAATTGTCATAGGTTAAAAGATAGTTTCTTGTTTTCATAGATCAGAAAAGATAGTTTATTTCTTTTGTAGATTAGAAGAGATAGTTTCTTGCTTTCATAGTTTAGAAGATAGTTTTATTGCTTCTGTAGGATAGATAGTCTTTTTCTTTGATAGGTTAAAGAGTAGTTTGTTTATCTTAGATTAAGAATTAGTTGGTAGTTCTTCTTTCTTTCAATTAAATAGATTTCCTTTCATGAATTATAAATAGTTTTGAAGTTTTGAATTAAGAATATAGTCCACTTGCCTCTTAGGCTAGATAGTTGTTCAATGAGAAGTTTCAATTTGATTACTTGTAGTAGAAGTTATCTTAGAGTAGTTAGTTGTCTATTTTCTTTAATAGGTTAGCTAGTTGTTTTGCTTACTTGTCTATTTTCTTTAATAGGTTAGTTAGTTGTCTTTGCTTACTTGTTTATTTTCTTTAGTAGAATAGTTGCTTGCTTGTTTATTTACTTGCTTTCATAGGGTAGTTGCTCATTGAATGTAGGTTGGCAAGTTAAAGTAGTTTGCTTTTATTTGCTTATTGTTATGCTTAATAGTTGCTTTTGCTTATTGTTATGAACTAGTTTTCTTTACATAGGGTTTTTACTTGTCTTCTTAGAACTATCCATCGATCCTCGACCCAAAAGTACTTAGGTTACATAGTTTCAATTTGCTTAGTAAGGTTTGCTCATTAGATAGGTTTGCTTGAATAGATTATCCCTTAGATAGCCACTTCCTTAGTTAGACTATACTACTACCAGCCCTTCTACCTTTGGCATATATTTTGCTACAACTCTAAGTTTACTTACCTCAGGTTGACAATTTAATTTAGGGTTTTTAGTGTGTTTTTAGTGCATATATAACACCCATCATTTTGGCGTCGTTGCTGGGGAGTTGTCTCAAGGGAAGAATTAGTTAGGAAATAGATCATTCTTAGACCTTAGCATTAGCTTGGTGGTCGGGGATCTTTAAGACGAGAGGTAAGAACCTATGCATCTACTATACCAGGTTCCCCCAAACCCAATGGTAGTTTTTTTTTTTTTTCTTTCATGAATATACCTAGAAACCCAATTGTAGTTTTTCTTTTTTGCTTTCTTTCATGAATAGGCCTAAAGACCCATAAGGTAGATACATTAAATCTAAATCTGACCTTTAAACCAAGGTTCCTTCCGATCTCTTTGGGGGAAGGAACGTTCCGCTCATAAAATCTGTAGACTGATACCGAAAGACAGGAGCTAGATAAACTCAAAGAGCTAAAATAGTCTCTAAAGAGACTAACATAGGGAGAACTATAGAACAAGAAATTGAAGCATCAATCATATTAGGACAGGAGGCAAGACCACTTGAGCCTTCCGTAGAACCAAACAATACAACCTTTGTTTTTACACCACCACCAGGAGATCCTAATTTTGAAGATATCATAGACCCTGAGTAGGTGAATCTTTTGTTTGGTAGTTCAGCCAATACGATTATATCTCGAACTGACACAGAAACTTTGGCACCAATAGTCTCAACCGGCTCGAGTAGAGTCCCATACATCCAATATGTAGGAATACCTTTCCATCAAAGGGAAACCTTGTTTTCTTCAAAGATAAAACCACCTAGGTACTCTCTTTTTGGAAACCAAGCCAATATGGATGATCAGGAAGACCATAATAATGTAAGACATGGGGAGGAAGAAGAAACTGGAAACCAAACCGAAACTACCTTCGGGTTTTTGATTTTGGGCACCACTCCAAATGTCAACATGAAAAATATTCCTCTCTCAGCACTGCCTACCTTTTACGGTAAAAACAATGAATATCCAGACACCTTCCTATTTGAATTTGACATTTTGTGTAGTAGCTACAACTACATACAAGATTCCCAGAAACTAAAACTCTTTCCTGCCACCCTCAAAGACTTTGCACTAATATGGTTCATGGGGTCGGGAGAATCCAGTATTAGGTCTTGGGAAGCCATGAAAGACATATTTATTAAGAAGTACCAAGACTACTGCAAGACCAAAGAGTCTCGTAATGACATCTTTAAAATCCAACAATTAGAAGACGAGACTCTCAAAGATTATATGGAAAGATTTGGTTATATCTCCCAGAAGTCAAAATACCATGACCTCCCAGAGGATGCAATTAGGTCTCTTTTCCTTAAGGGAATTTCAGAAGTATATCTAGATATGCTTAAACTGATGGAATCAGGTGACATCTCTCATAAACCATTTTCTGAAATATGTGAAATGTGTAAAAATTACTCAAGGAGTATAGCCAAAATAGGAAAGAATGTTTGGGACCCTTACAATAGAAGCTTAAAACCAATTAGTTCAGGTGGTATCACAAGAGCAGAGATAGGGAACCTTTTAGAGAACTTCAAGACAGATATCTTAAGCACAATAGGTTCCCAGTTGGACACCCTAAAAATAAAAAAGAAACAGGAGGAGGAAAATGCAGCAATGAGCATATATTTCCCAAGATGCAGGAGGAAGCATTCCTCAAGGGAATGCCAATTAGATAACATTTCAGTTTGTGGCTTCTATACATAAGACCATGTGACTGAAAAATGTCCATAATTTCTCGGTTTATTAGCCATCTATAGGAGTGGAGATCCTGGGGAGTATTCTTATGCACCTAGGAGGACATGGAATCCTAGGAATCAACCCACATACCCGGATCTACAGTCTCAAGTTATACCCTATTATCAACAACAACAGTGGAACTCACCAGGTTGGAAAAACTGGTCTACTCAGTACCAACATCCTTGGATTCAAGGATGGAGGGGAGGACACAACCAAGGAAACCCTCAAGCTCCACCTATCCATATGTCCAACCATCCTTATCCTCAGTTCCCATCAAACACTCCACTGCTTCTGCCAGGTTTTGTTCCACCGCAAGGATCACCTTTACCTCCTATTCCACAACAAAAACCGATACAATATCAAAATGCAAGCTCCCTGAGACCAACACTATTACTGGCACAACCAGTGTTGAATCCCAATAACAATCCCCCTCAACATCTTCACAATATTGAGATGTAGGCCTTCTCAACATATGTTATTACTCTTGTTCCATTACAGGAAATTTGACTAAGATTGAGAAAAGTTCTGGAGAGGTAGAGACCTTTAGTAGTCATCCAGGAAGAAGAAGAAGAAACTACCAAACAACCCACGGATACACTAGTTGGGAAGATGTTATTATCTCGAAAAATCAAGAACCCAAGCTTCCCCAAAATGAACCTTCACAAATTGCGAAGGTTCCTCCTTATCCAGACTGATTGGTAATCGAGAAACCTACCACCCGACCAGAATTTGACATTTTAAATGAATTGAAAAATATTTGTGTCAAGATTCCCCTGCTTCAAGCCATTAAAAACATTCCAATCTATAGTAAGGTAGTCAAATAATTGTGTATCAAGAAGCCAGGTAGGAAGCAAAAGGACCCCCCTAAAGTACACTTGATAGGAGGACTTTCTGAGTACATATCAGAGCAGCCCAAACTAGCAAAATATGGAAACCCAGGAAACCTCGTAGTGACTATAACTATTGATGAGGTCTCCATTGGAAACACTCTCATAGACCTAGGGGCAACCATCAATGTTATGACCACTACTACCTTGGAACAATTACAGTTACAACCTCTTCTTCGGCCTACCCCAACCATTTTGGAATTAGCAGATAAGACTTGGGTTATACCTGAAGGAATTTTAGATGATGCCCTGGTTACTTTAGCCTCATGGGAGTACCTCGTAGATTTACTTGTCATTCAGTCAAAAGATCCTACCAAAGGCCATCCTGTCATTTTGGGAAGACCTTGGCTAGCCACATCCAATGCATTTATTCGTTGTAGAGAAGGGGAAATGACCATCTCAAATGGTCTCTCTGTTAAGAAGCTCATCATTTACCCTCTAACTCAACCTATTATGGAGAATCTATGGTGGCTTGAATGTCCATAAAAGAACGAGGACTGGGAAGAACCCATATTTCCAAGTGACCATGCAAGGGCACTTCAGGAGCACACAATAGAAAATGTGCTAAACCAATTTATTTCTGCTATCACATGTGTGGATTTTCCACAGTCTTTCCCCCAATTTGAGTACATGTTTGGGAATAATTTCAATAACAATTAGACCCATCCATTTTTTCCTCGATATATTTTATTTTCGAGATAGATGAGTCTGACATGTCTTACACCATGCCCTACTAGATTAGTCCAAGGAATTTTTTACATATAAACTCTGGGCTAGATGCAAACCAACAGAAACAGTTAGTAGATATACTTAAAGAACAATTGGGAGCATTTTCATGGGAATACACTGACATGAAGGGTATACACCCCGACACATGCATCCATCACATATATACCCAGGGGAAGTAACACCTGTTAGGCAACCCTAGAGAAGGATGCACCCAACACTTAAAGATATAGTCAAGGAGGAGATCCAAAAGTTGTTAAATGTCGGATTCATTTATCCCATCTCTGATAGTAAGTGGGTATCCCCGCTTGTAGTGATTCCAAAGAAAGTGACTGGGAAATGGAGAATTTGTGTTGATTTCCGAGAACTCAACAAAGCCACTCTGAAAGACTACTTTCCTCTCCCTTTCATTGACCAATTTCTAGATACCTTGTCTGGAAAGAAGTATTTTTCCTTTCTAGATGGGTACAATGGGTACAACCAGATTCTTATAGCACCCGAGGACCAGGACAAGAATACCTTTACTTGTCCTTGGGGAACATATGCCTATAAGGTATTACCATTTGGATTGTGTAATGCTCCTGCCACATTTCAATGAGCAGTATTAGGGATATTTGCCGACTTTATTCATGATTGTGTGGAGGTCTACATGGATGACTTCATAGTCTATGGAAACACTTACCAGGAAGCCTTAGACAATTTAGAAAAAGTCCTCATCATATGCCAGGAAATGAACCTATCTCTAAGCCATGAAAAGTGCAAAATGTTGTTAACTGAAGGAGTGGTTCTAGGACATCATGTTTCATCTAAAGGGATACAAGTCAATCCTGCAAAGATTGAGGTCATTGTCAGAATTCCACCCCCCAAGACTCAGAAAGAGGTGAGAATCTTTCTTGGACATGCCGGATATTACCGGCAGTTTATTGAAAATTTTACAAAGATTGTTGCACCTATGTTTTGATTATTAATAAAAGATGTTGATTTTGTTTGGACTGAGCAGTGTCAAACTGCCTTTGAAACCCTGAAAGCTAAGTTGTCTGTGGAACCACTTCTTAGAGGGCCCAATTGGACTCTCCCATTTCATATATCCACTGATGCCTATGACACTGCAATAGGAGGGGTATTAGGGCAGAAAGAGGACCAACAATCCTATGCCATTTATTTTGTAAGTAAGAACTTGTCCCCTGTCGAGTTAAACTACACAGTTACCGAGAAGGAATTCTTGGAAGTTGTTCATGCTATTAACAAGTTTCGTCATTACATTACAGGTTATGAAGTATTTGTACATAATGATCATTCCGCCATTAGATTCCTCATGAATAAACCTATAACTAATGGCTGAGTGACAAGGTGGCTCTTGTTATTGAAAGAATTTAATATTATTGTGCTTGACCGACCTGGAAAGGATAATGTAGTAGCTGATTTTATTTCCCGAATAAAAAATGAGGATGATGATATCCCTGTAGATGATAGTTTCCTAGACAAGCACCTCTTTTCCCTTTTTTTCAATACCCCATGGTTTGCGGATATGGAAAACTATATGGCTACTAGGAAGTTACCGTCTCATTTGTCACCTCATGAAAAGCAGAAAATTATTACACAAAGTGCTAATTACTCTTGGGTTGGTCATGATCTTTTTCGCACAGGTCCTGATTTGATTATTCGTAGATGTGTCCGAGAGGATGAGGTACCTGAAATACTATGAAGTTGTCATGATGGACCATGTGGTGGCCACTTTTCTGACAAACGTACAACATATAAGGTGTTACATTCGGGTTACTATTGGCCTAGCATTTTCAAATATGCTGCCAAGTATGTGAGAAGTTGTGATAGTTTCCAAAGGATAGGAAGACCTACGCCAGCTGAGGAAATGCTTTTGCATGCCCAAGTTATGATAGAACCCTTCGAAAAATGGGCCCTCGACTTTGTAGGACCAATTTCACCCATGTCCCGTAGGAAGATCTATATTTTGGTTTGTACAGACTATGTCACCAAATGGGTAGAGGCAAAAGCCCTATTCCAAGCTACAGAGAAGTCTATTGTTGAATTCATCTATGAAGACATCTTTACTTGCTTCGGTGTCCCTCATGAAATTGTTACCGACCAAGGAACTCAATTCACTTCCAAGCTGATGAAAGAGCTAACAGAGAAATATGGGATTAAACATTGTAAATCTTCTCCATACCACCCGCAAGCCAATGGTCAGGTAGAATCTACAAACAAAGCTCTGGAATCCATCTTGACCAAGACTGTTCAGTTACATCACCAGGATTGGGCTAATAGGCTCCCAGAGGCTTTGTGGGCATACCGGACCACCTGGAGAAATACCACTGGGCACACTCCTTATGAGCTAGTGTACGGGAAACAAGTACTTTTACCAATAGAATTCCAAGTAAGGACCTTCCATATTTCCACATAATTAGGATTGAACCTGGATGAGGCTTAGAAGCAACGAGCCCTACAATTGAATGAGTTGGATGAAATCAAGCAAGATGCCATCCAACGGACAGTATTAGTCCAAAACCAGAGGAGCAAGTGGCATGACAAGTTTATTAAGAAGAAACACTTCCAACCTGGTGATTGGGATCTGTTGTTTGATTCCTAATTCAAAACCTTCAAAGGCAAACTCACCACCCGGTGGTTGGGCCCTTACGAGGTAGACACTGTATATGACAATGGAGCTATAAAAATTAAAATAATTGACGATGGACAAGTCTCCTTTGTGGTAAATGGGCACTGACTTAAATTTTATCATAAGCCCATTTCCATAGAGGAGTTTCTATAGGTCATGTCAACTGACAAGGCATTGGCCTTAGTATATGGGGAATTCCCCCCTTGTTCTTGAATTTTTTTCTGAATTTCCTAATGTATATATGTAAATAGTTTTTGAATTTTGTTAATAAGGCAATTCTAGAGATTTCTGTAAGTATTTATTTCACCAGGAGTAGACGGTTTTAAGAATCTTTCTTCAAAAATTGTTACACATGAATTTTGTGTCTACTAAAGCATCAAATGAATATTGACTTACTGTAACTAGCCATATTTTTGCAAGAATTCTCATTTTTAGGCATTCTAAAGTAGTTTCTCTTGAAACTCTTCACCACTGTATAAGGAAGTGATACCATAACTATCAAGCCTAGAGGTCTCTCGTACAGTTTTTCCAAGAAACCTGAGTAAGTGAGTCAAGTGTCTTTATCAAAGAGTAACAAGGAGGTCTAATTAGCGGTTAGTCATGGAAACATCACAATAACTACAAAGGAAGAAAGTAATTTGAGCCTAGAGATACCTTTTCGTTCTTTCTCAATGGTACCATCCACTACACACTAAATAGATTTATTATATCATATCTTTAGATAGGCCATGTCCTCTTAAGTACCCATTACATCGAGATAATCACTAATTAATATAATGGAAAGTCATCCTCTAACATAAATACCATCCTAATTGAAAAAAAAAAAAATGTTTTCAGAGTTGTTCCCCCATCTTCTTGCATAAAGCAATATTATACTAAAATCTTAAAAGATGGAGGGCCAGTCTCTGAGGGAAGAGGCTAACCTATCGGGATACTGAACAGGTCTGCTGGCAGCGGGTATCGGACTGTGGTATGACTAGGTAAATCCGTCGGAATACTAAACAAGTTTGTTGGCAGCGGGGCATTCTACCTAGCGAGGATGGTAATCTGCCAAAAATAAATAATAAATTTAAACTTGTCCCGATGTACGACATTACTTGCAGAAAAAGATGACATGAAGTATGTGTGGTTAAGCTAAGGTTAATGAATCCCATACACTTTCCATTGGGAAATAACTCTAAGACTATCTTGAAACTCTCTTACCTATCTCTTCTTATCTATATATAGGATCTCTTATCCTATAGGTGGGGCCATATTCTAACCGTCTCGTCAAACCAATCTGTGAAATTTATTTCTACACTTGACATACTATAAATCTTCGACTATTGGGGGATACTGACTGGTTTCCTATACTTTTGATTGTGAGGTGTCACAATACTTAGGTGTGGGGGAGGGGTTCATGAGCTGACAAATGATCATTTCCTAGAGAAATAGATCTTTGCAAGATTTTTTGTATTATTTCCATGATACAGGTTATTACATTAATAGTCATTTTATTTTTAATGTGCTAAACTCCTGTGTGCTATACATTACTGAACATATGCCTAACAGACCATATCACTTTTTAAGCATAGAGGGGCTTCCGCAGTGAAACATATTCAAATCATGAGAATTATTGGTCAGTTGCGACTAATATTCATGGATATGGGTCATAGATTAATGACTTACACTACGCAGTTAATCCCAAAAATGATATCTAACAAATAACTTTTATCGGTTTATCTTTCATTACAAGTTGTACATTGTAGGTTTGACAATACATGTTTTTACTTGCTATAACCTGTTCATTGTAGGTTTGACATTATATGTCATATGCAAGAGGATTGAGTGAGCATGGTGGAAAAATCAACAACAATGGAGCATTATGCCTTTGCTCATTAAACCACTGTGATTTTCAAAAACATTTCATTTGATTTGCAGGCTATCCATTACAGGAAGTGAAAATGTATTTAACACAGAGGTACCAGATGAAGTACCCTATGAGGTGCCATATGAAATGCCATATGAGGTGTCGAACGAAGTACCATATGAATTACACACCAGTAACTGTCCTAGATTCTAGGTAACCATAAATCAATTACATTCAATTGAATTGGTTGCAGACATTGATTGTAGATGCTTCATATGTTTATGATCAAATGTCCAAGTCAAAAGACTTGGACATTGATCTAACCACGCATCATTACATTGCCCCAAAATGAGCCGTCGAATTTGAAATTCCCACACATGGCAACTTTTGCACACATGTGTGCAACCTACTCCACTATAAGCACATTCAAAATCGGGCTGGCCAACCATTATCTCCATTCGCCCTTGCCATTTTCTCTCCCCTGTGTTAAGAAATCATGCCCAACCTATGCCATTTCATCCCCTGTTCAAAATGCATTCGGCCCATGCCCAATTCCTGCCATCTCTTGGCTCGATCACGCCCTTGCTTGGTGATTTTCGCCTCTTCCACAATGACCAAGAGGTACGAACCCTCTTCCTATGCGAACCTGTTTTCCATTCCTGAATTTTCACAGTGCAGGGAGGTGTTTTTGCGCGCAGGATGGGGGCCATTTTTTTCTAACTTGCAGGGCCACGATGACAGCCTCTCCATGCAATTCAACCTTAGTTTAGATGGGAAGACAACACATGTAGGTTCTCTTACCTTTGAAGTTTCAGAAGAGTCCATTGTTGCGGCTACAAAGCTCCCAAGAATGGGAGATAGATGGTTCAAAAACCACCAATTGTCGCGCTCAATTTATAACAGGGTGTTTAAGCCTGAATTCGAGAGCATTTCAGGAGCAAAAGGATATTCTAGGGAGTGGATAAAGGTGGAATTGATCAACCCCCTCATCGTCATCACAAGGTTTATTACCTGCGAAGGTAGATACTCCACTTTCAAAGCTTGTCATTTTAGATTGTTGGCTCATTTTCTGTTCAACAAACCTTTGAATTTCCCTTTCTATTTTCTCAAAAGCTTGGAGAAGATGTCCTCTCAAGTGAGGAAGAATGTGACTAAACCCCACAACAGTCTCTTTCACCATGTCTTGATAAAACTCCTTGTTCTAGTCGGACTAGAGAAATAGGGGAAAAATTGGGATGCCTTTATCTACCAATTTGCAAACCCTCACTTGACAGTTAAGATCGGCAAAAAGCCACTTAGCCTAAAAACTATCTCTCCATCCAAGCCTCGCTCTCCAAGAAATCCAAACCCCCCTGCACAAACCCTCTCTTTGCTGGAACAATACAAAAAGCTTGTTGATATCCCTACTTCTTCATCGGGTAAAAAGACCAAGGGAAAAGACCAAAAGAAGCCTATTGTTAACCCCCCATTGCCTTCGATCTCTCTTGATCTTACACCTAAAAATATCCAAGAAGTAATTCAACAAGACTTTCCCATCATTCCCACAAATAGGAGGGGAGCCAATCGATTTGGTAAAGGAACCTTTTGAAAGAATACCTAGAGTACAAGAACCAAACCTTATGCAAAACCCATGCCTACTTCGGATCCTATCCAAGTGTCCTTTGACCTTGAGAGCCCTCACAAGAGACTTAGGGAAGTTTCTACAAATGGATTAGAGCCACTAAGAAAGACAAAATCAGAGCCTACCTCTCCTTACCAATCCCCCATCACTCCTACTTCACCCATGCCTACTCTAGATCCTAAAAGTGATAGATTGTCCACATCCCTCAAAGGATCTAAGCCTTCCTCAAAGATCACTGATTCTGCCCCAACCATAGAGAAACTACAAAAAGAAAACCATCGGCTTCTCCAACAATTGGAAGAGAGGAAGACAATAGACACACACCTTCATCATGATAATGCAGTCCTTTAGGGAAAAGTTAACTCCCTTCAATGGTTGGTCGATGAGATGACCAAATCTAACCGCAGCCTTAGAGAACAACTGAAGCAACACAAGAGGCACAAGGCTAAGTCTTCACAGCAAGAAGGAGAAGCTTCCAAAGCTGATCCTCCTCAACAAGCTTAGTCATGAGGGGTAACTTCTTTTTGTTTGCAATGGGACCTGCAAAATCGTAAGTGTGGGGGTAATGTTGGGCCCAAGATATGATCAATTTATGACAGTTATTAGACACCTTTTGTCGAATGTACATATGTGTTTTTCACGTTTTGAAGGAGATTTTTGAAGAATTTTATGCTAAAATGGTATGATCGACACTAGGTACGTATGATTCATGTTTAATGATTATATTGAGTATAATTCATCATGTTTTTACGCTTTCAAGGATCTTATTCACGTTTTTTGGTGTTACAGGGCAAAAATGCACCATGTTTCTGCTTCCGACACTAAGTCCGGCACTCCTTCCAGCACTTGTTCCGGTACCTGATCCGGCATTGCGTCCAGCACTACGTCTTACACAAAAATGGAGGGCGACTTGGTGGTTATGGTATTGGAGGCCAGTGATGGGAAAATCAGGAACGTGGGTTTTATTCATGCCTGCCCCCTCCAGCTACTAAAATTCCAACAACTCGGTTTTAGTTGTTCAAGAGGGTGATTATTGGCTTACTCTGTTTCAACAGTTAGGGCACCATTGAATGTAAATTGTCGAATTTAGAAGTGGTTCAACCCTCCTGTGGTCAACCACTTGGTCTGTAAACATTATAAATACCACCGAGGTGGTTAGATAATTTTTAAGCATTAGAAGCATCAGTGTGATAGAAAGAAACACAATTTTACTCTGTTTTGCTATTTTACATTGCCAGATTATATACGAACTGTGTTTTTGAGTTTTTATGATGAAATCGACCTGCTGAGTTTGTGGTGTGATTTTAGAAAGTGACCACGACTTGCTGGGGGGGGAACCAACAGTATGGTAACTGTTCTTTAGTTTGTTTATGCATTTTATAGTTTAGTTGTTCTCTTTATTTCCTATACATGCATTTTCATTGTGTTAATTAGTTTGTTGTTATAGTTTAATTGATTTGATTCTCTTTTGTAGGTTAGTATGACGGACTGTGTTAGCATGCATTGATCTTGTAGTTAGGAACGAATTTGCAAATCCCTAGACTAACCCCATGTGCAATTAGATATTAGATTATGTATTTATTTATGATTTTAGAATCAAATTTAAAACAGAGTTTTAAATAGAATAGAACAGAGTTTTAATTTGGGTTTTCTTTGACAAGGATTTGATGGATGGATAGAGTTAATTGTAGTTTTTAATGATAGATTGCTTATTTCAGTTTTATATAGATATTGCTTACTTAGTTGTTTTCTAATACATTTGGTAGTTTACTTTTTGATGTCATGTCTTAATTTATGTTCTTAAGCATTTTCTTATTGCAGTTTGAATTGTTAGAATAGATATAGCATAGTTTCATTTTATGTAATTTATTTCCTAGAGTTAAATTGCAATTGTATTTCTTAGTTAATAGTTGAGTTTAAGTATGAATTTTTCYTACATAGTRTAGAAGTAYAATSATKATMTCRTTATATTGTTGATGGTTAATAAATGAATATGCAGGGTAATTGACGATTGTTTTTGTCATGGCTAAATTCTCATTGGATTGTTTAATCCATACCTTTCACTTTGCTATTGAGATCAGTGTTGAGCTTATACCACTTGAATTATCCTTTGTTTTCAAGTGACATCGAGATACCATACGACAACGAAGACATTCACACAACCACCAACATTATATTTGAATTGTCATAGGTTAAAAGATAATTTCCTATTTTCATAGATCATAAAAGATAGTTTCTTGCTTTCGTACATCAGAAGAGATAGTTTCTTGCTTTCATAGTTTAGAAGACAATTTTATTGTTGATGTAGGATAGATAGTATTTTTCTTTGATAGATTAAAGAGCAGTTTGTTTATCTTAGATTAAGAATTAGTTGGTAGTTCTTCTTGCTTTCAATTAAATAGATTTCCTTTCATGAATTAGAAATAGTTTTGAAGTTTTGAATTAAGAATATAGTCCACTTGCCTCTTAGGCTAGATAGTTGTTCAATGAGAAGTTTTAATTTGATTACTTGCAGTAGAAGTTATCTTAGAGTAGTTAGTTGTCTATTTGCTTTAATAGGTTAGCTCGTTGTTTTGCTTACTTGTCTATTTGCTTTAATAGGTTAGTTAGTTGTCTTTGCTTACTTGTTTATTTGTTTTAGTAGAATAGTTGCTTGCTTGTTTATTTACTTGCTTTCATAGGGTAGTTTCTCATTGAATGTAGGTTGGCAAGTTAAAGTAGTTTTCTTTTATTTTCTTGTTGTTATTCTTAATAGTTGTTTTTGCTTATTGTTATGAACTAGTTTGCTTTACATAGGGTTTTTAATTGTGTTCTTAGAACTATCCATCGATCCTTGGCCCAAAAGTACTTAGGTTACATAGTTTCAATTTTCTTAGTAGGCTTTTCTCATTAGATAGGTTTTCTTGAATAGATTAGCCCTTAGATAGCCACTTCC
This sequence comes from Picea sitchensis, assembly GCA_010110895.2. Taxonomy (NCBI): domain Eukaryota; kingdom Viridiplantae; phylum Streptophyta; class Pinopsida; order Pinales; family Pinaceae; genus Picea; species Picea sitchensis. The sequence goes on from SNQJ01S0046016.1 coordinate 64,165, forward strand.
TTAGTTAGACTATACTACTACCAACCCTTCTACCTTTGGCATATATTTTGCTACAACTCTAAGTTTACTTACCCCGGGTTGACAATTTAATTGAGGGTTTTTAGTGTTTTTTTAGTGCATATATAACACCCATCAGGGATCTTACACAGTTGAGGCAGACCAGATCAGTTGTGGCCTTCATCTCAGAGTTCCAGCAGAAGACCATGGTTGTATCTGTTATATCAGAGCATAGATTGGTGATGTTGTTCACCGAGGCTTTGACAAAGCCTTTGAGGGGTTGGGTTAAGGCTTTCAAGCCTCATACCTTATAGGAGGGCATTGTGTGCATGAGAGACATGGGGGACTCAACAAACAAACAAAAAAAAAAACCTTTACCAAACCCTTTGTACCATAGAGAGACAAGGATCTAAAGAATCCCCAAAGGGAATGGAAGGGTAAGCCCAAGTTGGATGATGACACGAGATGAGAGTTGATGAGGAAGAAGATTTGCTTATCTTGCATAGAATGTTGAGTACTAGGGCATAGATGCAAGGGAAAGGGACATATCCACTACATTGAAGTGGAATCAGGTAGTGAGGAGGAGGACGAGGATATCAGGGCACGGACAGATAGTGATTCAGAGGATGAGACCACTCATGAGCCAGAGCAACAGCCAAAGAAACCTCAGATACCGGTAGGGGCACAACCCAAGGAGGATACGAAACCTCATAGAGAGGTGAAAGGGGGAACCATAGCCACCCTTTTAGGAGTACCCAGGTACAACACTCTCAGGCTCAAGAGCCTTGTACAGGGGTAGCGCATGACCGCTTTAGTTGATGGTGGGGCCACCCACAATTTCATAGATGCGTCCTTAGTATCCAAGAGGGGGTTACGCACTGAGGAGTTTGAGGGATTCCACATAGCAGTGGAAGATGGATACATGATGACATGTTTGGACATGATCCTAGACCTAGAGGTCAAACTAGGAAACTACACCTTGACAGACACTTTCTATGTAGTTGACTTGTCATATACAGATGTAGTATTGGGGGTACAGTGGTTATATTCATTAGGGGAGATTGAGTTCAACTACTAGACGTTGACCATGAGCTTCAGAGACGCCAGTGAATTGAGAGTGGTACTGAGAGGAATGTCTATAGGAGAACCACGAGAAGTATCGACAAAATGGATGGAGAGGATCTTCCATCACGGTGATGTGGCCTATGCGGAAGAGTGTTTGATCACCACACAGAAGGATTTAGAGGGAAGAGAACTGTACCATCCATAGATTAGAGAGATTCTGAGCTAGTATAAGCTAGTGTTTGGACCGATAGCACTAGGGAGACTACCAGATAGAGTATTTGAGCACACGATCGAGTTGGAGGCAGGGGCTACACCAGTGATCACTGCGCCTTATAGGCATCCCAAGAGGTTCAAGGATGAGATTGCGAAAGCAATCAAAGAATTGCTTGCGATGGGGCACATCAGGCCCAACATGAGTCCTTTTGCCTCTTAAGTCGTTATGGTATTGAAGAAGGATGACACATTGCGGATGTGCATTGATTACAAATCTCTAAACAAGAAAACGATAAAGAATAGGTAGCCCATTCCACACATAGATGAGTTGATGGACGGGTTTCATGGGGCGATTTTCTTCACCAAGATCGATCTTTGATTCGGGTATCATCAGATCAGCATCAGGGAGCAAGATATAGAGAAGACCACATTCAAATTCCACTTCAGAAATTTTGAGTTCTTGGTCATGTCATTTGGGTTGACCAATGCACTAACCACTTTCCAGTCTTACGTGAACCACATATGTAGAGGACAGTTGAGGAAATACCTTTTGGTGTTCTTCTATGATATATTGATATACAGTAGGATGTGGGATGAACATTTGGCACATTTGGAGGAGGTATTGAGCATTATGCAGGAAGAGTCATTATATGCCAAGGNGCAGGGAGTATAGGTTTATCAGGAGAATATTAGTTCCATTCTGGATTGGACAACACCCAAGAACCTCACATAATTGAAGGGATTGTTTGGGTTATGCAGTTACTATAGGCGGTTCGTCAAGGGCTTTTCACAGTTGGGAGCACCACTCACAGACTTGACCAAGAAGGGTTATTTTCATTGGACAGAGGAGTCACAACAAACATTTGATAAAATGAAGGAGGTTATGAGCACATTCCCTGTTCTATCCCTTCCAGACTTCTCACAGTCGTTTTTCTTAGAGTGTGACACATCAGGGGTGAGGATTGGAGCAGTTTTGATGCAGGGGAGCCACCCCATTATGTTTGAGAGAAGAAACATCAATGAGTTGGAGAGACTCTATCCTATTTATGACAAGGAAATTCTAGCGATCATGCATGCTTTAACCAAATTCAGGCAGTATTTGGTAGGCAACAGATTTTCAGTGAAGACTAATCATAAAAGTCTCAAGTATTTTCTAGATCAGAAAGACCTCAGTGAGAGAAAACAAAAGTGGGTCTCAAATATCCAAGCCTTTGAATTTGACATTGAGTATGTCAAGGGAAAGAGGAATGTCGTAGAAAAATCCTTGTTCAGGAGGCCATCAGGGTGTTCGATGATGGACGTTTGTATAGATTGGAAAGCTCATTTGTTGGTGGAGTACTCCAAAAACAAATTTGCTTGTGAGGTGATGGATGGATAGGTAATTGATGATATATATCGGGTTCTTGATGATGTCATTTTCTACAAGGACTAGATCTACTTGGTTACAGAATCTACCCTGAAGAGGAAAATTTTGAAGGTGTATCATGATTCGCCTACAGCAGGGCATCAGGGGTACTTCAAAACGTATAGGTAGATCAAGTAGAGATTCTCATGGAAGGGTCTCAAGAATGATGTATTGAAACACATCTGGGATTGCACAACTTGTCAGCAGAACAAGTTCGAGCAGACACACCCTGCAGGGTTTCTACAACCTCTACCCATTCCAGAGCAGAAGTGGGAGAGCATTTCTATGGATTTCATTACAGGCCTTCCTTGAGTGCAGGGAAGGGACTGTATATTTGTGGTGGTCAATAGACTGACCAAATTTGCACATTTCTTTGCCATACCCACGGAATACAAGGCCATATAGGTAGCATAGTTGTTTTTTAGGGAGGTATTTCGGCTGCATGGTTTACCCAGGAAAATAGTCTATGATAGAGATGGGATCTTCATCAACACGTTTTGGCAGGAGATTTTCAAGTTGACAGGCACAGAGCTAGCTACGAGTACCAGCTACCACCCACAGATAGATGGAAAAACAGAGATTGCCAACAAATGGGTGGAGGGGTATCTGAGGAACTATGTGGGGGGGAAATAATGCACATGGGTGAGATGGCTACACATGGGTGAGTATTGCTACAACACAACTTAACATATGTCTATCAGGATGTCACCATTCAGAGCATTGTATGGATACGATGCACCCTCCTTTGTGGAGACTGTGTTTGGGGACAACAGGGTCCCGGGGGCCAAAGACTGGGTGGATGAGAGTCAAAGGATTCTGCAAGAAGTTAGGGATAACTTGCAGACGGATCAGAACCAACAGAATATCTATGCAGGCCGATAGAGATTTGAGCGCAATTTTGAGGTAGGGGATTTGGTTTTTCTATGATTACAACCATACATACAGTCCCCCTTGAAGAGGAGAAAAGCAGAGAAGTTGAAGTCGAAGTTTTATGGGCCATACAGAGTCATTAGGAGGATAGACGAGGTGGCATATGAGCTAGAGCTACCAGAGGGTAGCAAGATTCATAACGTATTTCACGTCTCTTGCCTTAAAAAGGCCGCGGGACAACAGATTATCATTTCATAGGAGTTTCCACCCTTGGATGAGGAGGGCCAGTTGGATCTAGTGCTGGAGGAGGTACTAGAGCAGAGAGAGCGCAGGTTAAGGAGCAGGGTCATCAGGGAGTGCTTGGTTAGATGGAGGGGTCTTCCAGTGGAGGATGCCACATGGGAGGGAGAGCATATTTTGCAACACCCAGGATTGATGTTTCTTGAGGACAAGCAATCTCGGGAAGGGAGGACTGTGATGTCCCGTTCCCAAGAGTAGGCCAGCGGGGAGTGACTTAGTAGTCTATCCATTCCCGTAGACTATAGTCAGGCACAAATAGGGAACAAAGGGAGAAATAAGGGTGATTTGGTGGCTAAACGATGAATTAATCCAAAAAGCATAAGAAAAGTCACTTAAGCCTAAGTCAATGAAGAATTAGAACGAAAAGGTGCTAAAGGGGGAATTAATTAATTAATTAATCACCTTAGGAGGAAAAGCGCCTAGCTTAAGTGACGTCAATGGTGAATTAGATCGAGAAGAGTATAAAGGGAGGAATTCGACCTAATTCCTGATTATGTTATGTTATGAATTGATGTTGAGAGTTCCCAGAGGAGGAAGAGATTCGACTTCTACTGTTTTGTGGATTTCTGGAGGAAACCAACACCATTGATCGGTTTTGGTGTTGAGAGACACACCCTATCCCATTGGAGATACCATCCAGGTATTTCACCATGCTATTCAGGAGTATCCAGTTTGTAGTGTGCGCAACTCAACCAGTGAGGGTGCAAGGTCACATAGAGGGTTTGTGTAGATGCACGAGATCAACACTCGGATTGCAGTTTCCTTCTGACCCAGTTGAGATCCAGCCAGGGCGCATTGATTGAGCCAACTACCATCATATTTGGATGATGGAATCATTTAGAGTGCATCATTCATCCATCTAGGGCGCAGCTCTTATGGAAGGACATTTGGGGTCATAGACAGAGCATCAGAGTAGATCTGGGGAAACCCTTTCAACCTAGTTCTGCATTTGGAGGGGAGAACATTTTGAGTCCTATAACAGACAATTCCATTGGTGGAATCATTTGGGCGCATCCAGAGATCCTAGGAGGCGCGCAAACCCCTAGGGGACGATATCCATAACATCAGAGGACATATCTTCCATCCAACAGTCACGAGGATCAGTATAGAGTCTATGACGCTTCTATTGGGACAATTTCCAGCTCTTTTCGACAGGTATAGCCTTCTGGATGAGTTTTCCAGTTTGTAGTTGTTACCATGCTTCTTCGGAACCGCTGATTTTGTCGATATATCCGTGCATGCATCAGATCTTCCTTCATATTTTGATCATGGGTATTTTATGTTATTTCCTTGTATTCCAATGGCGATCTATGAGATCTAGTTGATGTCTATCTTCTATATTTCTAGTATTTCATTGTATTTCCTTGCTTAAATCTCATAATACATATTATTGGGTGGTTGTTGTTCCTTATTTCCGCCTCCATCATATTTATATTGTTTAAACCATAATGTATAACATGCACATACAAAAACCACAAAACATCTCAAGCACATAACTAAAACGCATCCATAAACCCCCATAGTATTAGATCTGAAGATAAAACGCATCTAGAAACCCCCAGAGTATCAGATATGTGATACAGAACACTAGATCCGTAGTAGATATCCAGATCAGTTGGATCAAGGATATTTCAAAATTATGGACCGAAAAATACCCTTCTAGAAGATTCAACCATTTATCTATAGCATCTACATCTATCTAGCCTTCAAATAAGGGGATATAAAAATTGACTTGTACCTTGAAAGGGGTGGTGCGTCCAAAGTGGTTGCTTGATGAAGATGCGTCACATGTTGGAAATCGTAAAATGATCTGTGCAAAGTTATGCATCATCTTGTTCCTTTTTCATGTGATGGCTTCCTTGGGAAATAATTTAAAAGGATCTCATGCTCCATCATCTCTCTTTTATTCCGCCATGGGAGTCCATTATGATCAGTGGGGATGGTATTGCAAGGGATCAACTACTTCGAGTCACAACTCCTTGTACCCTGACCTTGTTGGGGACATGCACATAGAAACAAATAAAGATCAGACCTCTTTGATGCCACTGATCCAAATTTATGAATGGAACAAAATGAAATACAAATGTATAGCAAGGAAACACATAGAGATACAATAAAACTTGACTTCTATTAATAAAGAGAACCTGTTAAAATTGTAAAAATGAAGACTGAAACAAACTTGCTTGAATGGTGGCAACTTATCTCTGAGAAGAGATGTGATGGCTATGCCCATTCGCAAGAATATGAGTACAATCGATCTATAAAGGAATTTTTAACATAAAAAATAAATGAGAAAACCTAAACATCAAAAACCCTAACCCTAGGAGATGAAACACAAAAAGGTTTGTGGGCCCCGATGGGAGTAGTTGATACATCAACTTCTTGAGGGCGTAAATTTTGCATACAATCTTCATTTGGGGTGCTTAATACACCATTGGAAAGGTATAGCCGAGGAGTACATATTCTATTCGGCCTAGCATTTTCCTTCAACCACATGTTAGGTACTTTCGAGCTCAAAAAACATCATTTAGGGCCTCAAAACTGCCCTAGAAGTTTGGGACCCAAAAAACTGTAAATAAAATGTCAAAATGAAAACTGTTCTTTGAGCTGGTGGAATAGGTGGGTGGCCACTAATATCCACCTGGATAAAAATTTGATCAAGAGAAAATAAATTAGGCTTACAATAGTGCATCCTAGGAGTGGTGGAGAGGCTCGTGGACTTGTAACACCTCAAAATCCTATGGAAATGCTTTTTAAAGCCTCTTTCCTTATGCTTGTGACCTACAAAAGTGAAACTCCCAAGCATCTTGTGAGTCGCTAGTTATAATATCATGAGCCCATTCAAAATAACCCCAAAAAATAAACAAAAGTATGAAATACACGGGCTTCAAAGAGAGATCATGGATATTGTACAACTATGCAACCCATATCTTGAGACCCGATAGTTTGAACCAACTCTCAAGCATGTAAATAGAGGGTTCATAGTTAGAAGAATGGGCCACTCAACCTTATGCTAAAAGTATAGCCTAAGATATACTATAAATTTAGGAAACCCTTGGCCTAATCCTCATCTCAATAAGAACTCCCATTATTATCCAAGTTTGACTTAGTCTCTTCTATGGATTGTTGAGCCAACGCTTAGCTCCCCCATGATTGTGAGATTTATGTACTTATGTTAATATTGAGTTTGATTGATGGTTGAGGCTAGAGAACCCAAGATCGAGTGACGAATTTCTAGAAATATAATCATGTGTAAATATGTGTTGTTCACTTTTGAATTATATTAATAAATTTCTCTTTCTCTTTCTC